>JAPQWV010001784.1:0-73237 GCA_027422505.1 Craterostigma plantagineum
GTTGCGAGCGGCAATGAGCCTCATGTTTCGAGGTGACGAAGTCTCCAATCTGACACAACAGGAAATTCTAAATTTTAGAAAATTTCTTACAATTTCTATTTTCGTAAGGACTTTTATTCTTGGTTTGATCCAAAATGCAGTTGAATGTAATTTTTATTCAATTTTTACTCAAGTGGCCTGCATGGTTTAAATAATTACCCTCCCTCCCAATGTATATTTTTTATGAAAAACAACGTTGTTGGTTATGTTTGTGTAAATTATTTTTATCTGAAATTGACATTACGTTCTGTTATGACATAAGCAATTTTTAATCACATCAAATCGACTGTTATGACTGACAATATCACGAAAAAACGTAACAGACAATAATTGACGAATGATTGTTGACTAGTCATCGCACATAAGCATGTGACCAAGCATTTGAGCACGGGTCCCTTGCGTGAAAACAGGACCTCTGCACGGGTCATTTGAACAAGGGTCACGCGCATCAGCTAGCGCGGGTCCACAGCCACGAGCCCGGACCACAGCACTCATGTGCGGGGACAATGCACAATTTTAAATAATTTTTGTTAGTATTAAAATTCTTTTTCGTATGATTAAATTATTTGTAATGATTAATATTTTCCAATTATTTTGTTATGATTATATTATTTTCGTATGATTAGGCTGTTATTTTTACATTAATGTGACGATTACACTGACATTCGGAGAAAAAGTGAGTACAGACAATAATATTTTGCCAATGATTGTTGACTAGTCAATAAAATTCCGCACGGGGCCGGTCTGCTGTGCATGGTCCCAAACTTATGCACACGGTCCCAAGCAATTAAGCATGGGTCCCTGCACATAAGCACGGGTCCTTGCGTGAGTTCACGGGTCCCTCGCGTGGTCGCTGGGGTCCCGCGCATCCAAACGCCCATCAGCTTGCACGGGTCCCTTGCGTGAGTCACGAGCCCCCTCGCGTGGTCGCTGGGGTCCCGCACATCCAACGCCCATCAGCTTGCGCGGGTCCACTGCTCATTAGCCTCGGACCAAGCACTCATTGTGCGGGGACCCTGCGATTATTTTCACAATTTTACACCAGATTAGATAATTTCGAACTTTGATTCAGCTCCATACGAACATAGCACGTCATATAATATCATAGCCAACAAAAGTATGGTCTTTTTGCATGTATAAGATACGAGTTTTCGATTGTTACATCCTAAACTAAGTCACCAACATAAGGCAAGTTGTTGCTATGTAAATTTGCTCAATTATTGTGACATTCCAACTAATTTTAAGAACTTCACAAAACAATAACAAATAGTGTAATTTTTTGTGTACATTAACGACTTAAGAGTAATTTTTGGTCAAGATTTTTTTTTTCGACAAGTATTTCGTTATGGTTAATTTTTTTTAAGTTTAAATATGTAAAAAATATATATGTATTATAATTACTAAAATTCTTTAAAACCGTGCCTTGCTTTTTCACACATCGAAAAGGACATCAGACTTGACAAGGCAATATGACACATGAAATCAAAGCTGGCATGTTTCAGACAAATAGTTGACGACCAATAAATAATAACTTTGTCTGCAAAAGAAGACCAATAATTCACTACAATAGGGTTTACAAAATTTCCGCACGGGACCGAACTTATGCGCCAAGGACCAAGCAAATAAGCACGGGTCACCGCACATAAGCACGGGTCCCGCACATCCAACGCGCATCAGTTAGCGCGGGTCCACTGCGCATGAGCCCCGGACCACAGCACTCATGTGCGGGACCCTGCGATTATTTTCGCGATTTTACACCAGATTAAATAATTTCGAACTTCGATTCAGCCTATTACGAATAAATTCATCCTATAATTTGGGAAATTATGGTCCACTGCACATGACCCCCGAGTCACTAACATAACACGAGTTGTTCTTATCTAACTTTGCTCCATTAAAACCCTAATTTTAAATCCTAACTTTACATACCTCAAACAATATCACATCATAACTCTTACATTATAAAAGCATAATTACGCTAATCTAAACAAACTTTCATTTCATAACAATAATAATTAGGTTCTATTACATTAGAAAACCCTAAATTTAGAGGTTTTACCTCCTACTAAATTCGCCAACAGAAGGGAACCTATTTTTCTATGGTCTCCCAGGTCGTCTCTCGCGAGGAGGTGGCAGCATTTCAACACTTCTTTCAATGTGTTCAGACACCGGCCATATAGTACCTTCGTAAGCTAACTTCCAACTTTCCAAGCCGTAGTAAGGGTCGACTAGTGAACTCACATCGACGTTGGCATAACCACAAGCAGCAATCGCGTGGGACAAGGAATTCGGTTGATGTCAAGCATCTTACAGCTGCATGTACGCAACTCTAGATCGACGACCTCGTTCACGTTGTGCCCGTATACATTATATGTTAGACGCCCAACTTACGATACGTGAAATCTTTTGCGACCCAACGAAATTCTCTCGGAGGATCGACTCGACCTTCGGCGTAAACGACGTCGAACTCGCAGCGATAGAAGCTTCGCATTCTCCTCGATGCTTATGAACCAAGCTGATGTTAATCGGTGAATCGAGCCCAACAATCCTATAATTGGAAGTATCCGCGCGTAGAGCCACATTTTTCGACTCTGATCCATTGGTCGTCATGATGTTATATCTCGAGGGACAATATGCCCTTGTCCACCGTTCCTTTTCAATCTCGTCAAGATATCGACGAGCCGACTTGAATTTTGTACCAGAGCTTTATAATGTGCATCGCACTCGGCCTTGGTGTAGGCACTCGCTACCCGCCAGAAAATGGGGCACGCACCCTTGTCCGCTGTTCTCGTCTTCAGATTTTGTTGAATGTGTCACGCGCAGAAACCGTGAAACGAATTCGGAAATACAGCCGGGACAACATTCTTTATATCGTGGTTCGGTCAGAAATAATGACGAGTTCATTATTGTCCAGTACGAAAGACTCAATCTAGTGAGAAACCACATCCAAGATTCGGTCGCCTCCGAGTCAGCAAGACCCCATTCGAGTGGGTTGATGGTAATCGCCATCTTACGCCGTAGCAATGAGCAAAATCCTTTATACTACCCTTAAAAAACGTTGCATCGATAGATACGACTTTCCTCATGTATGCAAACCCCCTAACGCATGCACCGTATGCTAAGGCCATATATTTGAACCTCCTTTTCTTCATCCATCTGCCAATCCGTAATGCTGTCAACGTTTGTTGCCTCAACGCATCCAAGTACGGCGGAAGTAAACCGTAACAATCGTCCCTGTTACCGACTAATTCGTCCGACGCTATTTGCTTGCCTTTCCAAGCCTTATAGCACGAGACTTCTACTCCCTATTCTGCATCATCGACATGATTGACTTGGGCTGCGGAATGTCTTTTGACCCGGTGAAATTTGCAACCGAACTTGGGATACAACTGACGAACTTCCTTGTCAATGTCTACGGCGACGATGGGAAAACCCCGCATGTATGCTTGCCGCAGTATGTTCGTATTGAGAAAAAAGGGGACTCATTGTCCTGTGCAGCTCCTACTCGCCATGTGCATCCGTCGCTTGCGCATTTCACTACGTACATTGTTTTATTTGACTGGACCAATTTGAACTCGAAACACGCATCAAGGGCTACTTTCCTGATCACGTCCTTGACTTCCTTCTTATCCTGGAATTCCTGACCAACGAACAGACTTGAACCATCCCCAAATCCATACGTGCCATCGTTCGCATGTGGAGAGTTGTGCTCCGGGACGTCGACATCATCACTTCTGAAGCATAATGTTCATTGGGTTGTTCGGCCGGATCATCATCATTCTCATTTTGATTCTCGCACTCTACGATTTGATCTTCTTGAAAACCCTCGCATTCAGAAAGATGGTAAGAATGGTTGTCGCCCATGTAACACTCCATGAGATGGATTTCCGCATTTGCGTCGCACTGCTCTAATAGATCGACGTTGAGATTTGATTCCTCACTAAGATGAGCTTGTGGTGGCATGGCACTGACAAATAACGCAATCTCAACGTGGAGCACGGGTCTAGAATTCTGATCACCAAATCCAAGGTACGCATGCATACCGTAGTCATTCTCGATGTAGATGGGTCGTGGAAAATCGTAAACTACGCTAGGCATATAGCTTGTTAGGTCCTACGATTAACATGATCCTAGGCTAGAATTCATAGTAATTCGATCGTTTAGATAAGCAATAGAATTCGATCGAAAACTCAAATGAAGAACAAGAGAGAGAATTCGAGTAGAGTGAGAAAGTTACTATTGTTTCTCTCTCTAGAGATCGAATTGCAAGCCCTTCGGATCAATTCTCAAAACTTTCTCTTTTCAGCTCAATTGATTTACAAGTATTTATACCAAACAAACTTGGTATAAATATCAATCTAGTCCTAATCTAAGGACTACTATACAAAACGCCCATAATTACAAGGACAACTAATGAAATCAAGCACAATTACAAATAGTATTCTACAATCTCCCCCTTTGTGCTTGATTGCGTCTCCGTGCCGTTTGTCCTTGTCGGGCGTAATATGATCTGCGCAAGCCCAGCGCATGCTCGTAGTTCCTCAGAGTGATCCTAAGCTCCAGTCGCTCCTCGATATCTTCAAGCAATTCCATTAGAAGCGGCTGTTCTCTCACGAACCTGTGGATCCTCAGCATAGTGTCTCTGTTGATTTCTTCCAACGTCTGCTCGATGTTTTTCCTGACGACCTTGAGCATCCCATCACAAAACTTATGAATCTCGATGTTCTTCATATTGCTCTCCTGAGCCATCTGAAGGTCGTGTGCGACATAGTACTTGACCTGGCGCATCATGAACGGT
This sequence comes from Craterostigma plantagineum, assembly GCA_027422505.1. Classification (NCBI taxonomy): domain Eukaryota; kingdom Viridiplantae; phylum Streptophyta; class Magnoliopsida; order Lamiales; family Linderniaceae; genus Craterostigma; species Craterostigma plantagineum. The sequence continues at coordinate 4,838 of JAPQWV010001784.1, forward strand.
AGAGCCCTTCGAGGCCTTCTTTCTTGATGAAGCCCTGAGGACCTTTGTACTTCTCCACATATAGCTGATAAAGATGGTACACTTCATCGGCGGGGAGGTACGGCAGGTCGCTCTCGCTCAGTTCCTCTCGGGTCCTGTCCACTCGAGCGATGATGTAGTGAGGTGTTGGAAGTCCTCCTTTGTCACAGTAGACGCTGAGTAGTTGGCTTATTGGGGAGAGACTCTTATAATGGCTCTTGACTTGTTCTTAGTCATCCCCAGCCTAACATCAGGTCCTAGTTTGGTCAGCATCCAGAGGTAGGTCATCCTCTTCTGCTGGTCCCAACGAGAGATCCCTCAGTTCGAACTCGATCGGCTTCTTCACTCTGTTCGGAGGACCTCCAAATATTCCTACGAACTTCTTCGAGGAAGGGAATTTCAATTTGAATGTTTTTCCCATTGCGTGTCGATCCGGACGGTCCCTCACGTTAGTCTTGGAGGAGGGAACCGCTTGTTGAGCTATTAACTCTGGTAGTCTTGGGATAACTCGCTCGTAGTCTTCACCTTCCTGAAGCTCGTCGTCTTTTATGATTACGAGATCTATCGACGCTTGTTGTAGAAAGCGCCGAAACGTCGTGAAGCCGTTGTCTTTGATGCTCCTCGAGCATGGAATGAGTCATCCACTGGCCTTCGAAGATGTACTTGTCTAGGGCCTCGTGTGGATTGACGCCATGTCCAGAGGGTCCCGGTTGGTCTGAAGCGGCTGAGGGAGTGGCTTGGGTAGCTGCTAGAGCTACAAGCATCGCAGCACTTGCTTCTTCTTCCGGAAGCAAGGGGCTTGAGTAGATCGGTGGGTGGACGGAGGCGTCCTGAGGTGAAAGGTTGGTGGATCGATGCGGGCGATGCGGTGCGTGGTGTGGGCGGTTGGGTGGTTTGTGTTTGGTGGGTGGTTTGTGTTTGGGTATGGGGGTTTGTGTTTTGGTTTGGTCGGTTTGTGTTTGGGTTTCACCGGCTCCAGCGCTTGTCTGCGTGGCGCCCGAGCCTTGTCCTTGGCAACTTGTAGATGTCCTCGGCCTCTTCTCCCCCTCATAAGGGTCCTGATCGTCAGGATCGTCATGTCTGCACCGTGAGTAGGAGCTTTGGCCGCGGCAGGTGCCGGTCGGTGGCTCAGGATGATCCACCAATCGCCGATAGAGGGATTCTTCTTGAGGCGATCGGATGGACAGGCCTATCAAACAGGCGAGGAGTATGTCGTGGAGCTCGGTGATTGGGATTGTGTATGGGTTGATGAGGATGGAGGAAGTGGCTAGAGGGTCGGTGGGTGTGGGGTTGTGGAGCTGTGCGGTTGGTTCGCGACGAAGGGCCTTCAGAGGCAGGTGCTTTCCCGGTATCTCTTCGGGATGCCTCGAGTGCTTGGAGTACTCTCAGTGATCTTTTCTTCCATTGATTGCACAGCGGTAGAGAGAGCGGCCTGGAATTGTTCGGTCATCACGAAGGGTGCGGACGCCTCCTTAGATGGACCAGAACGACTGACGTCGCCTGTTATCAACCGTGAGTAGACACCGACTCTGTGGGTTGGGTCACCGTCACTTGAGGTTGTGACTGTATGAGACTTCCACCAATCCTCGAGTCGAATCCTGAGGATTCGTCTCTATGGGTGTTGTTGCAGGCTCGGGTTGCGCCTGTGAACCAGACACTATGTGAGTTGGTTGCGGCTCAAGATTGAGCGATGAAGTGCTAGCAATACTTGTCGTTGTGGGCAGCGGAGTATCTGGTGCGACGGTGACGGTTGGAAAGAGAGACTCCAGTTGAAATGCTCAGTCTTCTGGGAGTCCTCCTGATCAGACTGATTTCCTCGTCAGACTCTGTGTCAGACGGGGTGGCCGTGTGAGGAGTGAGGTCACGATAGACATCATCCAGTGCCTGATCCGTCACCGGTGGAAGAGAGCTTTACCCCATTTTCATTTCGGGTTGTGCCTCTTGTGAAGAACTTCCTCAAAAGTTCTTCGAGCATGCCAATATGTATGGGCACTTCCACTTGCATTCGAGTGCAGGAGCCTCGAGTTCCATCTCTGTAGCCACGACGTCTATCAAAGTATCTTCGACATCGGGCATTGGCTCTTCGACCAAAAGAGACTCTTGTTGAAGCTCCTGAGCGACAACATCGATCATCGTGTCGTCAGGGCTTGGTTGGTGTTGTTGTGGTTGGGGAGGGCTCACATGTACATCTGCCGGGGGCCCTCTAATCATCTGCTCCGTTAAGTTGTGTTCCCGCAGAATATCTGATACTCAGCTCCGCGGGGTCGACGAGCCCGAGTAAGTTGAGTGGAATCGGCATCGACAGTTGGTCCAGGTCCGTGAGCCGTGGGTTGTGGAAAAACTTAAGCCTTGGCGGCTGGTAGTTACCACCAGGGGCAGCCGAGGGATGTTCTCTGCATGTAGCTCCTGAACTCCCTGATGACTACACTGAACCATCGAGCATAGGGCACGTTCTTCGACCTTCGATTCTCCTTTAGCCGAATCTGGTCCGCGAGGTCGTTCCAGATCAGCTGTGAGTAGTCATAGTTTCTTGAGAAGGCGATCCCTCTGAAATATAAGGTATGTAAAAGTTATTAGTTCAATTTTATTTTCAGTCGAAATATGAATAAATGTTATCAAACTATAGTAATATAGCAAATAATAGCATGTTTGATGAATTTTGAATTGAAATCGTATGAAATGTATAGTGTATGTTCAATTTCAAAAATCGTTATGGCATTATTGTAATTTCGAATAAAATATTTGTCGCGTGAAAAATCGTTCAAAATTTCGCTAAGTGTGAAATCAGTAAGTCACTGTTCATGCCGAGAAAATTTTCGGTCGATAAAATTGAATTGCAATTTGATTTCCTATACACTGGTTTCAATTGAAACGTTTCTGTGTAATTTTTTCGATCAAGAAATTTTATTTGCGATTTTCGCTACAGAGTAAAATTTTCTAAGTGTTGAAGTTGAAATCTAGACTATAGTCGATCAATTTTACGATCGAGAAAAATTCCGTGTAAATTTACGATCGAGAAATTATTTCTCAGGTAATTTACTATCGAGAAATTTTCCTCAATTGAATAAAATTTTTCGATTTGAAATTTGTCGAGCGAAATGTGATTTTCGATCCCAAGTAAAAACTGTCGCTTCAATATTTTTCGATCGAAAAAATTTGTCAACGAAAGACTAAGTCACTCCGTCGAGAAATTTTATGATCGAAAAATTAAGTGCTGAAAAATTAATTTTTCACTGTTAAAATTTTTGCGACCAAATTGAAATTAAATCGAAAATTCTATTCTGCGATAGTAAGTTTTACGCTTTATAAAATTTGCATCTTAAATTGTCTAGTCAGTGCATAAGTTTCGCTCGCTGAAAATTATAATTGGATTTCTCGATGGTAAGTGTAACGGTTAAAAACTTTTATCGTTAAGTCAAAATTTTGCGATCGAAAACTAAATCGACACAAATAGGTTCTCAATTCAATTAAGTCTATTTGCGATCGACAGAGTTCTTCGACAACTTCAAAACTTCAAAGTACCCAGTTTCATCGAAACTCATTTTATCATCACATATGAAAATTTTCAACGATTTACGCTATCTGTTTCATCGAAAACTCGAATCTGTCTAAATAACATGCATTTAACTCAGAAAATCCAAGAACCATGCCTAGATTTAGTTAAACAGTATACGTTTAAATGGTTTTTGAAGAACAGTCGAAAAATCTTAACTAAATATGCGAAAAACTACAGAATGGAAATGCAAATCAAGTTATAACATTCGCATCGTTAACCGCATCGAATTTCTACCTTAATCAGACGATTTGAAGTGAAAAATTGAAACATTTTTGAAGGATTGTGTATCGTCTCAGAAAGTTTGCGATAGAGAATTTTGAATTTTTTTTCGATTAGGTTTTGCGTGAGAAAAAGTTTTTCGACTGACAAAAGTTAACTTTATTAACTAGCATTAATTCAATGTTGGGTTTGCGATTGGACGTTTGCGATTAAATGGATCAGGCCCATTACTATTGCGTTCGAGAAATTTTTGAAATCGAAAATTGCTCTCAATTCAAATTTTTCGATCGCAAATTATCGCGGCCAATCAAAATTGTTCCCAACACTGTTTACGATCGAGAAATTTATGATCGTGAATTAAGTCTTCTATCTAGTTTCTCGATAGTAGGTACTTCTAAAATTTTCAGATTGACCCCTATTTCAAAATAAAACCTTTTGTAAGTCTCCCCCTTAGTAATTAAAATAAATGCAATTAACTCGCTGTATTTTCCGTGTAGTAACGTCTAGCTCCCCTGGCATAAATTTAAAAATCTGTACCACTCAGAGGTAAGCGTTAGTAATGATGGAGTTAATCAACAATTATTTTTGGCAATTTATCTTTGAAATATTTGGTCTCCTCCTTTCTTTGTAGTGTCGACGTCTTGCTCCTTAATTTTGAAAGATCTGAAATACTCACAGAAAAATGTCAAAAATATTTGGAGCTAATCTACAAGTCCTATACTTTCCCCCCTCAAATAATGCACACGAATTGATTAATTATGCAAGCATATGAAATCAATTCAAGTCACGAGCACACAAATTTACAAAGTAAGCATGTGTACATGATCCCCGAAAACATGTACTTTAAAAATATTGTGTGAGGGTAGAAGCAGTGAAAAATTTATCGCATTTAAACAATTCAGTACCAATGCAATCTAAAATTGCATTTAGAATGTGCGATACACTTAAAGAAATTCGCATTTATTCAATTCAACGCATATGAAACATAATATTTCATGTCAAAATGTGCGAATTTTATTATTTATAATTTTTTTTAATATGGGGTCAGATTATTTTGCTTCGATCAATCGTCACGTCTAAAATTTTACGAGACATTTGAAAGAAGAAAATGCCGTCAAGTCATGTCGTCAAACTAAAGTCCTAAGTCCATAGACTGGTCCATTTCGACAACTCTCACCAGGTTCGCTCTTGCTCTCAATTAGCTATCTTGGGATTTTTATATTTTTATCACTCAAGTCAACACAAGCAATTTTATGTCAATTTACTTGTGATCGAGGCATTTTTAATCATTTCACCTAAGCGAGAGACCGTCTATGTGGAATCAAAGGGTTGTAAGGTTATAATTTGGCTAGGACTTAGAACGGAAGGAAACTTAAAGGAAAGTGAGCTTATCTCTCATCGTCTTTCAATCCTACGTCCGTCTCCTTTTTTTTCGGCGTCTTTCTTCTTTCCAATCTTTTCTCCCTCTTTTTCCTTTAAGAACTATCCCTTTTTATGTTATGCTCAAGCTGAAGCTCCGCTTCTCCATGAGGCTCTAGGAGATTATCGTAGGCGAAGTTCTTCTTGTTGGTTCTCGGGCCGATACTGAGCTCCTCTTCTCTTAATCCCTATTGAGGTTTCAGAGATTATCAATTAGGAGAAGTTCTCGGTTATGGAATTCGTACCCGAGGCTGCACTCCTCTTCTTGTTTCCCGATATAAGACCGGATTATCATTGGAGAAGTTCACTTTGTGGTGCTCCTCTTCCAGCCGTTCTGACGAGCGTACGAGATTATCGTTGGAGAAGTTCACAGCAGGATCCATGCCACTTTCTACAAGTAGTCGGAAGGTCGGTTCCTTTGGTCTGATTTTTGCGCGTTGAGCAATGCCTTCTTTTGTCATCATCTTACTTTTCTTTTATTATCTCCCCCTCCTTTTCTCGTTTGAACAACCATTCGAAGAGTATAAAGTTCGGTTGAAGGCTGGGAATGGGTTTTAAATGAAGAAAAGGACGTCGGAGAAGGCTCAAAGTGGATGACTAAGGGCTAACGTGGGGAAATTAATATAAGGCCGAATGAGGAATATCCTAAACTCCCTTATCATTTTCCTAACGATCTAACGCAAGATGAGTATAAAGCCAAGCATCACTAGTTAAGACAAGCAATTGATGTGTAACTTACACGAGAAATAGATCCAAAGCAAGGAAAATATAACAAGGCTTGAATCCTCACATTATAGTGGCTTTGTGTCTAGTGGAGCAACCTAATGACCTTTAGACACAAGAATGCGACTTAGACTGACAAAATTAAGCATTTAAATCAATCGCATGTCGGGGGGTAAAATTCTAAGTGACTTTAGATCAAAGCATCCTAAAGGATTTCGTCATACCCCTTTATATTATATATAGAAATATATATTATTATTATTATATTATTTTTATCTCGCAAGATAAGAACAAATAAGCATAGAAAAAACACAGAATAGAGCATGTGATAACACAGAAGATCAGGTATGCACATATTACGAAAGATTCAACATGCCTATTTTCCGACCAGGATTGAAATCGTTTCTCATCCAGTGCCTTGGTGAAAATGTCGGCTAGTTGAAACTCCGTGTTCACAAAGTACATCTCTATAGTGCCTTTTTCTACGTGATCTTTGATAAAATGATATCTAATGTCTATGTGTTTTGTGCGTGAATGATGAACAGGATTGCAAGTAATGGCGATTGCACTCTGACTGTCACTATATATGGGTATATTATTTAGATTGTACCCATAGTCGCGAAGCTGTGTCCGCATCCACAGCATCTGTGAGCAACAACTGACGGCAGCTACGTATTCTGCTTCGGCCGTCGAAGTTGACACGTAGTTCTGCTTTTTGGATGACCAGCAAACCAGCTTTTCGCCTAAAAATTGAGCGCACGGACGTGCTTTTCCTATTCATTCGGCAAACTGCATAGTCAGCGTCAGTGTAGCCGATAAGTTTAAATATCGTACCCTTTGGATACCATAGGCCAAGGGTAGAGGTGCCCTTAAGGTAGCGTAGAATTATTTTGACCGTGAGCATATGAGATTCTTTGGGATCGGCTTGAAAACGGGCACACAAGCACGTGGCAAACATGATGTCCGGCGGCTCGAAGTAAGGTAGAGAAGAGATCCAATGATACTGCGATACAGTGTGATGTCGACCGACTTGCCAGAGGGATCGGCATCCAACTTGCAGCTTGGTGACATAGGAGTGTTGAGAGGCTTGCTTTGGTCTTGATGAAATTTCTTCAGAATATCCTTGATGTATTTGTCTGACTGATGAAAATTCATCATCGAGCTGCCTGACTTGGAGTCCTAGGAAAAACTGCATCCTCCCATGTGACTCATCTCGAATTTGCTCTTCATGAGATCTCCAAACTTCTTGCAGAGCCGAGGATTTGTTGATCCGAAGATGATGTCGTCGACGTATACTTGGACGACCATCAGATCTTTGTCATGCCATTTAATGAAGAGGGTTGTGTCTATCGTTCCTCGTATGAATCCAGACTTCACGAGGAAATCACTCAGGACATCGTACCAAGCACGAGGGGCTTGTTTTAGTCCATGGAGAGCTTGTCCAAGCGATAGACATGATCGGGATGTTCTTGATCAATGAAACCTTCCGGCTGAGCGACGTAGACTTCTTCTTTTAACACGCTGTTGAGAAAGGCGGTTTTAATATCCATCTGATAGACTTTGAAGTCTTGGTGAGCCGCATAAGCCAGCAGGAGGCGGATAGCTTCGATACGAGCAACAGGAGCATAAGTCTCGTCGTAGTCGATGCCTTCCTGTTGATTGTATCCCTTAGCAACTAGCCTAGCTTTGTTCCTGATCACTTCACCATCTTCATTTTTCTTATTCTTGAAAACCCATTTAGTTCCGACCACTGTTTTCAATGTGGACGGGGTACCAAGGTCCACACTTGAAGACGTTCGAATTGATTGATTTCCTCTTGCATTGCAATTGTCCAATCGGGTCTCGAAGTGCGTCTGCTACTTTGGTAGGCTTGTTTTGGCTCAGGAAGCAACTGAAAAGACTGTGTTGACGAAGTGTCCTCACACCAACCGAGGGATCGCCAATTATCTGATCAACCGAGTGACCTCTCGTCCACTTGCGCTCATGAGGCAAGGCTGAAGTTGATGCGTCAGCCATCTGTGGATCTAGATTGCCTATAGTCTCAGATTGATCATTTGTCTGAGGAAGTTCCAATACTGCACTTGGATTGATCGTCTCAGATGATACTTCCTCGATGACCACTGTAGGTTCTTCGGTGTTCTATGGCAATTCTGAATCGGGTGGGGTAGAGGTGTGAGATGAGCTTGGTACGTCGGTCTCGTTTGTTAGAGAATCCATTGTTGGTGTCGTCGTGTATGACCGATATACCGGTTCGAAGAGAGAATCCAAGTCGTCTATTGCAAGTCTCGTTGCTTCGTCTGACACTGATCCTGAAGTTGTTGCCATCTTCTGTTGGTTTTGTGCCAACACACCAGTGATTACGGGTTATGAAATGTTGTCTTCAGAAGCCAACGGGTTAAGAACGGGTCCTGAACTGAGTTGAGCAGGAACCAACGGGTTAGGCACGGGTCCTGTGGTTGGACTTGATGTATACTCGGTACGCTTTTGATGTTGAAGAATACTTGACAAATGTACCTTCGAATGCTTTACGGTCGAACTTTGCACGTTGCTCTCGGTCGTTCGCCACAAAGCACTTGCACCCGAAGACTTTAAGGAAAGTGATGTTGGGCACTCTATTATTCACAATCTCATACGGAGTCTTGTTGAAACGTTTGTGAACCACCGTCTGTGTTTGAGTAAAACAAGCGGTATTGACTGCTTCAGCCATAGAAAGTGTGGAAGTCCCGATTGGATCAGCATTGTACGAGCGGCTTCCGCTAGTGTTCGATTTTTCCTTTCAACGACCCCATTTTGTTGAGGTGTTTTGGCGGCTGAAAATTGTTGACTTATTCCAAGTTTCTGATAAAACTCACTGAGGTGATTGTTCTTGAACTCAGTGCCGTTGTCTGTTCGAACGACTTGAATAGTCTGTTGCAGCAGATTTTGAGTTGTGTTCACAAAATTGATAATCAAGTCACCGGTCTCACCTTTCGTTCGGAGGAACTTAGTCCACGTGTAGCGAGAATAGTCATCCACAATCACTAGGACATACTTTCTTCCATTGATACTCTGAGTCTGCATCGGACCACAGAGATCCATGTGAATTAGTTCCAATGGTCGAGAAGTAGACGCAATTTGCTTGACGTGATGAGATGCTCGCTCATTTTTCCTAATTGACATGCCGAACAGTGATGCTCCCTTTGCAGTTGTATAGTTGGAAGACCGTGAACCAACTTTTCCGTAGAAAGACGTTGGAGAGCTTTCATATTCAGATGAGACAGTCGTTGATGCCATAAGCTATTCCTCTGTAAATCCGTCTGAGAAATGAGGCATACAGCTGTTGAGGGCCGCACAGACGTCAGGTTGATCGTGTAAAGATTGGATCTCCGAAGTCCTAAAAGAGTTCTGTGTCCTGACTATCCAAAATTCAGCACCGGTCAGCATGGAAGACCACCTGAAGCCTTTGTCACAGAATTGGCCTATGCTGAAAAAGTTATGGCGGAGGCCTTCGACGTACGAGACATCTTTGATGGTCAGATTTTCCAGAGTGATATCACCAAGTCCTAGTATCGGGGCTGAATCGTTGTTCCAAACTCTTTGATGGTCAGCAGCTCTTGACTATCAGTTATGTGTGTGGAGCAACCAGAGTCGAGGTACCACACATGATGGATCTGCAAAAAAATTTAAAGAGCTTTAGGTACCCACTTAAACATGGGTCCTCTCGGATTAGCAGAATAATTTGGATTCAGATATGACTCCTAAATCTATTTTTGGAAGAGTCTTAATAACCCATTGCACTTTTGAAAAAGTGGGTTTGGGTTTTGCCTCTATAGGAGACTTGACTCTTTTGGCTTTTGTCGTCCTAGGCGGAAATTTAGGAACCCATTTGGGTTGAACCTTACAGGGAAGGTTAATTTCAGCATGTACAAATGCTTTGGAGGGTTTGACTGAGGGAAATATCTTTTCTTGTGATAGTCTCCTAAGGTGCTTGGGGGATTTAATTTATACGGAAACCTTAGGTGAGCACATTCATGTGTAGCGCCATAAGCTTTCTTTATAGCTGGATCTTGTTTCCTACGTGTCTTTCTTGTGGCATTTGTTTCAGAATGATTAATTTTTGACGTAGAGCCTATTTCGAAGTTGGTGCTTCTAAAAGTGCTCGGCTGAAGTGAATAAGTAGAAGCAACTATCTTAAACGTGGAAATAGCTCTTTTATTTCTACGAATGTCTTTGATTGTAACAGAAGGAGTAGCATGCTCAGAAACATTAAATCTAATGGCTCCTTCTTTATCTTAGTGCTAGACACTCTCGCCTTTGTTTTTAGTGCTGACGCTACGCTCCCTGTAGACGTAGATAAAGTGAAATTAGTCATAGCACTTTTAACAAAATTATCTTTACAATATTTATCTGTCAAAGGCGATTTTTCATTTTTCACGCTTTTGTAATAGCGTGAGAGGTAGTTGGGGGGACGAGGAAGCCTTGAGATTTTCCATCTCCTTAAAGAATTTTTTCTTTTCAGCTTCGAAATTCTCTCGTTCTTTTTCTAACTTGCCTGTGACTCCTCTATCTGTTTTATGATAGGTGGTTTGTAGAGAGAATTTTTATAATTAATGGTTTTAACTTCCTCGTGGTATGTTCGAGAATCAGGAGGTAGAATTTGAACTAAATTGCAGACTGGTGTTAGAGTTTCTTTCCTATTTTTGTCCCTTTCATTTAGTTCTGTGTAGTCAAAGGGGACTTCTGGACCATGTGGACCTTGTCTAATGGACGAATCGAAAGTATTTGCATAAGACGATTCAGTAAAATTTCTAAAAGAGGTTATTCCTAAGCGCATGTGTTTAACATCATATATTTCTTTCTTTTGTGAAACACACGGGTTAGTGAAACCTATGCCTTCAATTGGATTATAGAACTCTATATCCTTGGGCTTGTTCAAAAATATCGTCTGTTCGGACTGTCCCCTACGCGTAACTATATCGTCTAATTTCTTTACTTTGGCATATAGTTTCTTGCGTTCCTCCCCTAGGAGAGCGTAATTATTTTCCACGGTTAGTTTCGCGGCTTGACAGGCATCGAAATCCTTACTAAGCTCACTAATCTTAGCATTCGATGTTTCTAATTGAGCTTCTAGTGATCTTAGAGGTAGCTTCGGTTATCCTACAATTTAAAATGGCTTTCTCGTTGAGATTTCTAACCAAGCAATTGTAGTTATTTGCTAGCCTATCTTCTAATTCCTCAATCTTTTCGCTCTGTTGTCCTAGTTGAGGTTGACTAGTCTCTCTAGACTGGAGGCTCTTGGTAAGTTCATCTATTTTTGCACTAGAGCTCCTAAGTTCTTGTTCGAGACTATCTATCTTCTCCTGAGCTCTCTCAAGTTCGTTCTCTACTTCCTTTATACTTTTCTGCTCACGTTTCATGTTAGCATATTGCTTTTGATATGATTCTAACATGGTCAATAATGTGGAAGGAGTGACTACCTCATTTGAAGACGTGGATGCATTTCGTCGTCCGTACGAGTGGATGTTTCGGCGTCCAATTCGTTGTCGAGACGGGCCATGAGGGCTTCTCTTCTTCGAAGCTTGACGTGTCCTCGAGCCATTGGTCCTGTTCGGCCATGAGAGCTACTCCAGCTTCCTTTTGTTTTGTCAATTAAAGCTTCTTGGAGTAGTAGTTTGCATCTCTTTTTCTTCGGGAGAGTGCACTCTCTGGCGAAGTGACCTGCTTTGCCACAATTAAAACATTTGTTAGTCTCTTTGGGATTCTTGACCTCAGAACTCTCCGGAGCACGTTCTTTGTTCTTGGAGCTTGTAGTCCGAAGTCTATTGGCTGAGGTTGAAGACTTCTTCTTGATGTACTTCTTGCTCATCATTTGTCCAATGAGAGCTAACTGTTTTCCAAGGGCTTTCATGTTCGGCTCAATGTCGGAGTCCGATTCCTCTTCCGACTCTGATGATGAAGGTGGCCTAACGATCTTATCCTTTCTTGGATCTTGTGCTCTTCCCCGAGACTAAGGCAACCGTGTCATCGGTTTGTTTGCCTTTCTGCTCTTTGGTGATCTCGCGGATATCTTCCTCATGCTGAGCGAGATTGTCGAGCACGGCATGGACATCCAACTCCTCTAGATCTTTGTTTTGTCGTATTTGAGTGGATATTTTCTTCCATTCCGTGGGCAGAGAGGATAGAAATCTTATGCTTGTCTCCATGTTTGTCTTTGTTATTTCTATCTTCCTCATCTCATTGAGAAGAGTGAGGTATCGTTGGTAGATCTCGTTTAGACTCTCCTCCGGCTTTGCTTTGAGTGAGTCGTAAGCAGTGAGAATGTTCGCCTTCTTGACCTTTATGCCAACTTCCGTCCTTTGCATCATCCTATGCAGCTCATCCCACATCCCTTTGGCCGATGTAAGGCTGTCGATTTGTCTGTATATATCGTTGGGGATGCCCTGCATAAGGGTATTCAAGGCTACCAGATCAGCCTTAGCTCGAGCTCTTTCCTCCAGAGAGTATTCTCTAGGCTCCTTTAGTCGCCTAGAAGCTGGAATTGTTGGAGTAGCTGTTTCGTCCCCGGGTACATGGACCCAGAACTGTGCGGTCCCTCTTCAAGGGACTTCAGTAGATTTTCGGCTTGATCCTTTAGAGTAATGAAATTCAGAAAGCGGCTTCTCCACACTATGTATTCGCCTCTTTGAAAGATCGGCGGACGGTTGTCATTTCCGAGTGAGTATGCATCCATGTTTGTATTGCAGTTGAGTTGTTGAAGGATCTTCGTTAATTGTTTTGAAGGTTGAAGATGATGTAATGTGCTTCACAAGTGAAGAAATTCGTTAGTAGCGTTTGATTCGAAAATTAGATCGAGAATTATTTTCGATTCAATCTTTAAAGTTTGATCGAAATTAATTCCGTTGAGATAGAGTGTAGGGTACTGTTCTCGTGTGAGAAATTTTCTCAGCGAGATATTTTACGAGCGAGATAAATTGCTCAAAATCATTCGGTCGAGAAAAATTTCTTGATCGTGAATTTATTTCGTCGTCGTAAAGAAACAGTACGTTAGTAAGTTTCTCGACAAGTCAAAATAAATCTGTTGACTAGAAAAATTTCTCGCGTATAAATGATTTTCGCCTGGTCAAACGTTAAAAGGTTTGACTGAAAAAGTTTTTCGAGTGAAAGTTTTTACGCATGCAAAGTCAAAATAAGTCTCTCTCGAAAAAGTTTTTCGCTGTATAATACTCGAGAAATATTTTTTAACTAAATCGTTTCTACTGATGACGATTCTAGTACTGACTACGTATTCTGACCGAGAAAAATTCTCGCGCTAAGTTTATCGTTCGAGAAACTAATCCGATCGCAAAACTTAGCGAGAAAAATTTGAGCAATCGAGAAAAATTAACAGAATGATTAACACTAATTCGAGCAAAAACAAAGAATCAGATAGTGAAATTTGAGGCAATTGCTGGCAATTAAGTACTAATCACGCACAAACAAGCAATTAAACACGTTATGAGGCAAAATATATCGAATTTGATCAAAATCAGAACGTGTTCTTCATGTTCTTCGCAAACAGTAACACGTAAAAGCAACTCAATCCTAGAAATCGAAGTTTAAACTGCTACAGAACTGATCGCACTGATGATCTATCACTTAAACAAGCACAGAAACACCAAATTCAAGTCAATTAAGCACGGAATTAAGCTATTGGATCGAAAACAGATTTCGCGCCAAACTGTTCTTCGATGAACAGTGAACTGAATTAAATTTTCGATCCAATTCTAACAATTTTCGATCCAAAACAGAACGAATCTGCTCTGATACCAATTGTTAGGTCCTACGATTAACAACTCTATGATCCTAGGCTAGAATTCATAGTAATTCGATCGTTTAGATAAGCAATTGAATTCGATCGAAAAACTCAAACGAAGAACAAGAGAGAGAATTCGAGTAGAGTGAGAAAGTTACTATTGTTTCTCTCTCTAGAAATCGAATTGCAAGCACTTCGGATCAATTCTCAAAACGTTTTCTTTTCAGCTCAATTGATTTACAAGTATTTATACCAAACAAACTTGGTATAAATATCAATCTAGTCCTAATCTAAGGACTACTATACAAAACGCCCCTAATTACAAGGACAACTAATGAAATCAAGCACAATTACAAATGGTATTCTACATAGCTTAACATGAGTTTGGTAGCGACAATACCTTCACAATCTCATCCTCACGTCTTCTAACATGTATGTTTCCTCGTCGACCAAGATTGATTGCCATCTATGATTAGGAAGAGGACACCATTTCGAGGTATTGTCCTCGCAAATTATCCACTGACCCTCGACTTGGAATACAATGTTAGTGATCGTCATGATTACCGCCTGCAATAGAAGTAAAATTTAGTAAAATTTATTAGAACTAAAGCCCTACTTACGAAAACCATAACCGCTTGCGAAAACCCTAACCGCTTGCGAAAACCCTGACGTCTTGCAAAACCCTAACAGCTTGCAAAACCTAAGAGCTGTGTGTTGGATAATGTGATTTCGAGACATAATTGAAGCCCTAACAGCTTGCAAAACCCTAAGAGCGTTACGAAAAACCCTAACAACTTACGAAAACCCTAACATATAGCGCGAGACCCCTGCACTACAGCTCGGGACCCACGCACTAATGCGCAGGACCCCTTCTCTATTACGCGGGCGGCACTGATGCACTGGTGCTCACAGCTAGTGTGCGCGGGAGTGCGCTTCGGCGACGACTCGATGGCGTGGATTGAAGGGAGGGGCAACGTCGTCTTCGTGTGCAAAAATGGCAAGCTTTGGTCGTTCGTCGGGGTCTACTTTATTCCCCGAGTGACGACGAACATCGTGAGCCTGGGCCAGCTCGACGAGGTCCGCTTCAAGATCGACATCGACGCTGGCGTGATGCGGATTCGGGAGCCTGACGGTCAACTGTTGGCAAAGGTGATGCGCGAGGCGAACCGCCTGTACCTGCTCCGGATCAAGATTGCACATCCGACGAGCTTAGCGGTGCGCGGGCGCGGCGACGAGGTGACGTGGCGTTGGCATGATCGCTTTTGCTATGTCAATATGGCGGCGCTCCGGAAGCTAACTCGGGAGGAGTTGGTGCGCGGCCTGCCGAAGATCGAGCAAGTGGACCAGCTGTGCGATGCATGCCTAGTTGGGAAGCAGAGGCGTACCCCATTTCCGGCGAAAGCAGAGTACCGCACAAAGCAGTGACTTGAGCTTGTGCACGGCGATCTGTGCGGGCCGATCACGCCAGCGACCCCAAGAGGCAACAAGTACTTCTTGTTGCCCGTCGACAACCTCACCCGATACATGTGGGTAGCCATGATCCCTTCAAAGGATCGTGCTCCGGATGCCATCAAGGAACTCCAAGCACGGGCACAGCGGGAGTCCGGACTGAAGCTGGGGGCGCTTCGGACCGATCGTGGTGGCGAATTCACCTCGATCGAGTTTGCGAAGTACTACGCGGGAGAAGGGATATATCGCCAACACACCGCACCATACAGCCCACAGAAGAACGGCGTAATCGAGCGACGGAATAGGGCGGTGGTGGCGACAGCGAGGAGTATGCTCAAGGCGAAAGGGCTGTCGGGGTGGTTCTGGGGCGAGGCCGTGACCACCTCGGTATACATCCTCAACCGATGCCAACGAAGAGCGTGGACGGCATGACGCCGTTCGAAGCATGGCATGGGAAGAAGCCGCGCAGTGCATCACCTGAGAACGTTCGGCTGCATCGTCTACGTTCGGAACACGACGCCGCATCTGAAGAAGCTCGAGGACCGTGGGCTGCAAGATGATCTTCATCGGCTATGAGCGCGGCTCCAAAGCGTACCGCGCATACGACCCTGTCACGAAGCGTGTCCACGTGACGCGTTCGTGGTGTTGATGAGGGAGCCAGTGGGAATGGGGTTCTGTAGAGGTCGACGGCAAGCTGAACGGCAACGACGACGTTTTCACGGTGGAGTAAGCGATTGCAAACCAAGGACCTCCGGTGGCCGATGGGACTGAAGAGGAACCTAGAACTGCAACTGAGCAGGGCGAGCTGACGCCGCCAGCATCGCCTCATGGTGGTGGAGGAGTTGTACCTGCGGGATCCAGTGGGGCACAGGAGGTGGATTTCGCCTCACAGCCGAGCGAGGCCGGCGAGCACCTAGATGCCGATCACGATGACGATGCTCCCCTCCGATTTCGGAGAATCGACAACATCATTGGGCCGGCTTCGCCGCGTGGCGTCGCGCCACGGGCGCTAGTGGCAGAGGAGCTCTACGCCATGTGCTCCGACGAACCTGCATCGTTCGTCGAGGCGGAACGCAGCCCAGCTGGAGGAAGGCGATGATGGAGGAGTTGGAGTCGATTGAGGAAAACCGGATGTGGTTTCTCGCCGACCTCCCGCCGTGCCGTCGAGCGATCGGCTTGAATGGGTCTTCAAGGTGAAGTGGAACGATCACGAGGCGGTGTCCAAGCATAAGGCACGCTTTGTGGTGAAGGGTTACGCACAGCGGCACGACATCGACTACGACAAAGTGTTCGTGCCGGTGGCACGGTTGGACTCGGTGACCCTGATCATCGCCCTCGCGACGCACGAAGGATGGGAGGTTTACCACATGGACGTCAAGTCGGCGTTCTTGAACGGAGACCTGGAGGAGGAGGTCTACGTTGAGCAGCCGCCGGGCTCGTCATCATTGGGAAGGAGCACAAGGTTCTCAATCTCCGAAAGACGATGTACGGGCTGCACCAAGTGACGTGCGCATGGAACGCGAAGCTAGACACCTTGCTGTTGTCGCTCGGCTTCAGGAAGAGCTCGTACGAACACAGCCATCTACATCAGGCAGAAAGACGGCAAGCAACAGGTCATCGGGGTCTATGTCGATGACCTCGTGATCACCGGCTCGAATGGTGGCGACATCAAGTCATTCAAGGAGGAGATGGCGGCCGCGTTCAAGATGAGTGCCTCGATCTCGCTGAGCCAGGCACCTACACCGGCAAGATCCTGGAGAAGAGCGGCGTGACAGGGTGTAACCCATGTCATGTGCCGTGGAACCGCACCTGAAGTTGACAGGCTCAGCACAGAGCCGCCGGTCGATGCGACGGCATACAGGAGCGTTGTCGGGAGCTTGAGGTACTTGGTCAACACTCGTTCGATCTAGCGTTTGCGGTTGGCCATGTGAGTCGGTTCCTGGAGGATCCACGCGAGGATCACCTTGCAGCTGTGAAGTGCATCCTGCGCTTTGTGGCTAGGACCCAAGATTTGGGACTCTGGTCGGCAGGAGGGAGAAGGAGGAGCCTTATCTGACAGGCTTCAGCGACAGTGATTACATCGGGGATGTTGATGCAAGTAAAAGTACAACTAGCGTGATTTTCTTCCTCAGTGGCAGCCCAATCACCTGGCAATCCATGAAGCAGAAGGTGGTGGCTCAGTCCAGCTGTGAGGCAGAGTATATAGCATCTGCTAACGCTGCTTGTCAAGAATTGTGGCTCGCTCGTGTGTGTCTGACGTGCAGGGAATAGCAGCAAAGAGCGCCAATGCTAAGGGTGGACAATAAGTCTGCCACTGCTTTGATCAAGAATCCAGTACTCCAAGGACAGATTAAGCACATTCGAATGAAATATCACTTCGTTCGGGAGGCTGCAGAAGAAGGCTTGATTGATGTAGAGTTCGTCAGTAGCGAGGATCAGCTGGGCGACATTCTGACGAAGCCGCTTGGAAGGACCAATTTTCTTGAGCTACGGGGTAAGATCGGCCTGATCGACATCAACGGCGGTCACGAGGCTTAGGAGGAGATTGTAGGAATAATCCTTGTGATTCACTTTCCTTAATTAGCTTAGGCTTAGTTTGGGAGAATATACTTAACTTAGGAGGTGATTGTGTTTTCCTTATTAGTTTAGGCTAAATTAGTGGCCTGATTGTAGGCATTTATTAGTTTCCATGTAAACTATTTAAGCAGTGCAAAGACTACAGAAAACGAGATCGTGTTCACTGTGTTCGCATGAGTTTTCCAACATCCACCACCACCTAAATTGCCATCCCCCAAAACCATCAACAGACTCGAAAAAACCCATCTTCCGACCCATCAAAAACCTATCATCGTCTTTCTCAACCTTGTTTTCGCAACTAGTACTCTTCTTCTCATCTCCGCAATGGTCGGCATGTGTCCTTCGAAGTTCGAACAGAGCCATGTGTCCGAAAAGCTTATCCTTCCTCGAAAAACTGTCCCACAAGAGCACTTCCACCCTCGCCGCCGCAGTTCTTCAAGTGGCTCCTCAAATCGGCGATTACGGCGAAGCTCTTCTTATTGCACCGATCGCAGGCGTACATCTTAGGACAGTGGCTTTTCTTGAAGTGATTCTTGACGCATACAACGCTCTTCAGTGGCCGAAATTTCTTGTGGTTCTTGTTTCTGCTACAGCCCAGGTAAGGGCAGGAATACCTCGTACCCTTTCTGAGACGCCGGCGGCGGCAGATTTTTCCGGCTTCGACAGGGCTTCGACGGTCTTGAACTGATTGCCGTGGGCCCTCGTGTGCATCCTAAGGTTAGCGTCGCGTTGAACCCTTTGCCGCATACGTCGCAGAAGTGGACGTGTTCGGCGAGGAGCTCGACGGCGTCGATCTCGACTACGTCGGCATCGTCGTTGGGCGTGGGGGCGCCGACCTCCGTCGTCGTCTTTTGGGGTTGGAGAAGGGGTTGCTGGTTGGTTAGACCCGGGTCGGGCGCTTCGGAGGCGGCGGGACCAAGGCGGCGGCGCTGAGGATGGCTTGGAAGATGGCGGAGGAGATCTCGGCGTTGACCGTGCCGATCTAAGTCTGATTGGGCACGAATTGGGCGCTGACCGAATCGGCGAGGTAGTTGCGTACATCGTCCATGCGGGCTGTGATGGCGGAGAGGTTCTTGAGCGGATCGTCGCCGTCGACAGCGGCAGCAGATGGGTGGCGGCTAGAAGGTGGCATATATTTTTTCTTTAGTTTCATCAATTACTATTATTTTTTCGCTTAGGTTTTATTTCTACTTTGAGGGATGAAAATGGTTGTGGAAGGTTAGAGAAAATGGTTTTTATTTCTACTTGCTTATCGGGCATATATTGCTGCAATAAAACTTAAGAAATCAACAAGTGATTGTCAAAGAAAAATCATATTATATTACAATAATATGAAAAAAATTAAACGAAAGCCAAAAGTTACATAAATAAATTGCGTATTGCGGGGGGAGTAATCACGGACATGTTTTTTTATTATTTCTTTAAGTAATATATTTTTAACATATTTGAGTTAAAACTTAGGGTAAAATTTTTAATTATTAACAAGTGTTGTGCTATTTGAAGACAATAATAATGAAATAATTAATTTTAAATATTTTGTAGTTAAAATGAAAATAAAAATAGGTAGAATTAAAAAGTTGATTAGTTTTGTAATAGGTTTAAAAACTCAACTAGTTTTGTAATTTCATTCTCAAAAAGATCATTTGTGTAATTCTCTCATTGGATAGGGACTAGAGCTTAATGATGACTAACTAATACTAGTATTTCGTCACACCCTATTTGTGTATTAACTATATAAATCTATAATATTACTTATATTTTAGATTTTAATATATGAAATTATAATATTGGAATTAATTTTATATTATTTTTAAGAATTAAAAATGATTTTAAGGATGTAATGATGATAAATTTAAATTTAGGGGTAGAATGTAATTTGTGGCTGCCGCACAAATTCAATTTGGGAGCAGTTATTATAAGCCTCTTTCCCTTAAAAAATAGAAAGATAATCAAAGCCCATAATTAGTGGTCCTCACGTTCATTGGACTTGTGCGATTCCTCGATGCTAAATATTATTAGTCTGTATTAACAATATTTTAATCGAAGATGCATATAACCCCCTCGTGGTTTCGCGAAATGCACATATACCCCCGTGGTTTTTTATTTGCGGTACTCCTTCATGGTTTAACTAATATTGCACCGTATCCCCGGGGCAAACAGTTTTTGCCTGAATAGATTACACGTGCTCTTACTACATGTGGTTAAGCTTGGACCATATTATTTCACTGTTAAATGACCAGAATAACCCCAACTATTAACCTTCTTTTCAAATGATAGCCCCGGACAGCAGATTTTGCCCAAATTTGGATTACCTCTTACACGCGCTCAAACGACCATGTTATTTACTGTTAAATGAACAAAATAACTCCAACTATTCACGTTCTTTTCAAATGATACCCCCCCGGGCAGCAGTTTTTATTTTAGAGAGGGCGGGGGTTATCATTCAAAAGAAGGTGAATAGTTGGGTTATTATGGTCATTTAACAGTAAATAATATGGTCCAAGCTTAACCCACCTACAGTAAGAGCGCGTATAATCCAATTTCGGGCAAAACTGCTGCCCGGGGATACGGTTGTAACGTAGTTAAACCACAAGGTAGTACCGTACAATAAAAAAAACTACGGAGGTTTATGTGCATTTCGGCGAAACTATGAGAGAGTTATATGCAATTTAGCCTTAATCGAACTATTGTGTAAATGGAATAAACTTGCACGTAAACTCATCATTGCTCTTATTTATCTACTTCTAAAAACCTATATGCTCCTCCGTAAATACCTAGCCATGAAAATGTCGCCACTGATAGAACCAATTCTAATGTACGGTGTGTGCGATTATATTTATTTATGAGGAAAAAATAAATTATTTCACTTTACCATTTTTTGAAAGCTAAGTACAATTAAGAAGTAAGAGGCTCCAATTTAATCCAAAAGTTTGATATTGCTATATTTGAAATATTAACATTAAATTAGGCGTTTTTATTAAAATAGAGCAATTTTAATTCAATTAAGTAAATCGGGTGATTTTGCAAAAAATTAACAAATCGAGCAAATCGGGTTCAATGAAAGCGGCGCCGTGTTAATAAACGCGGCGTTGCATCTAATAGATGCGACGGCCAATAACTCCTGCTCTTAAAAAAAATCAATGGGCCAATTGTTGGCACAATGAACACGGGCGTCGCGGCTAATGGACGCGATGCCCGTCCAATGCATGTGACGATGACCCGACGAAGCCCACTAGCGATCGACGTGACAGCCCATTACCGTTGTCTGTAATAATTATATAGCATCGTGCGACGTCGCACCCATCAAAGAGGTCGTGGACGTTAATTGCCTTTTTGTTAAGTTGTGTTGTTATCTATGTATGAGTGAAACTAAGTTTTCTATGTTGTTGATATCGTATGTCGTTATATGTGTGTTTAAGAATTATTAAGTAATATCAGTGATTTACGACTAAAAGATTACAAAGTTGCTAGAATTGGAAGATTACAAAGTTGCTTGAAAAACAAAAACAGTCCGCAAACAGAACAACTAGAAACACATATAACATAATATAGGATCACGATGCAACTACTAACGCATATAATGTGATCTGGTGCCATATCTGCGTGGTCATCAATTCCTGTGCTGATGTCCACGGTCAACAGGAGCTTCGGGCTGTTGAGGACGACGACGTCGCTACTTCGGTCGCGGCGGTGACTGCTGATTCGGAGGCATCTCGTCGTCGTCACATTATCGTCGTAGTCGTAACCCTAACCTGCCGGTGTCAAATAACCACCATCCTCATGACCGTGAAGACGACGGGCCAGGGTCCTACGCGGACCCAGTGAGAACGACGGGTCAGGTCTTGAGTCGGAACCGTGTAGATGACGGGCCAGGGTCTTGAGTCGGAGGAATATTAGTGAACTGCACATGTCTTCACTGACGCCTGTCAATGACAAGCTGCTGCATCTGAGTAGGACATCTACTCCTCCCTGCAGATCCCCACCTGTAATTATCACATCAGCCCTATCGACGCTCTGTGCCTAATGGTAACAAGTTCACTCTTAAGTGCCGCGCCGTAGATTATCTGATGTATGACATCTACTCCTCCCTGCACATCCCCACTTTAATTATCACCTCGACCCTATCGACGCACCGTGACTAATGGGTAACAAGTTCACTCTAAGTGCCGCGCCGTAGATTAAAAAAAGAAATGATAAATAACATAGTAGTACTGTCAATCCGGCCCGCGGCCCGCGGGCCGGCCCCCCGCCCCGCCAAAAGGGCGGGGCACTGCAATTTTTAGGCCGGCTGAAGGGCGGGCCGCGGGCTTTGGCGGGCGGGGCGGGCTAGCCCGCGGGGCGGCACGCCAATTAAGGTATTATATATATATTATAAATATTACTAAATCTATAAAAATATTAAATTAATTAGATGTTAATAATAAACATCTATTATTATCATGTTAATAATAATAAATAATTAATTGCTTCTATGTAGTTTTTTAATAAAGTCAACAAGTAATAATAAATTATTAATAAATTAAAACTTTTAAATTAGAAAAAATAATATTAATTATTTTTTAATGGGCGGCTGGCCGCCGGGCCCGCGGCCGCCGCAGGGCGGGGCGGGCTCCTATTTTTAGGGCCGCCAAACGGCGGCCGGCCCGCCCCGCCCCGCCAGAGGGGGCTTGGCGGGCTTGGCGGGCCGGCCCGGCCCGCCCCGCCATTGACAGCTAACTATTAGAGAGTACTTTGGCCCAATTATTTTTTTAAGAGCAGGCACGCGTTTAGCCCGTGTCGCGCCTATTAGACGCGGCGTCGGTTTTTAAACACGATGCCGCTCCTTGCACGATTTTGTTTTTTTTTATTTATATAACGAAATTATAAAACTCTATTTTAATAAAAAAGTCATTAAATTACAACTAGAGCGAATCGTAGGAGACCCGAAGGGTTTTAAATTAGATTTCAGGCCCCTGTAACAAAATTGTTATGGTTTTTTATCTGAAAAAGATTTTTAGGGTTAAGGACCCGAATTTGTAAGATTTAGAGATAAGGATCTAAAATTTACGCAAATGTTATGCAGTGCATATGAACCGGTATCGGACTATCGTTTTGTGTTATTACAGAACAATGAAGTGGTACTTCAGAATGATGAAGTGGTACTGCAGAACGATAAATGGTACTGCAGAACCATAAAGTGGTACTGTTGGTCCATGAAGTGGTACTACAGGTCCACGAAGTGGTACTGGAAAACATTTAAGTGTATCGGGTTCGTAAAACTAAAAATTTCATGATAAGGGCCTGAAAACTAAATGAAACTTATGTTGTGGGTGACGTCAAATTGTCCCCTTATTTTATTTGTTTCAGAGGGGCACAATGGACATTATCCGCACACTACAGACAGTGGTGAGAGAACATTTTTTTTGGTAACCGGGGAAAGCGATGGTGAAACTCCGGGGCCGACCCACTACCTGCTAAGCAGGCCGACCAGGTCAATCGCACATGTCTGGGCCCAAGTGGGAGGCCTAGGGAAATGTCACAGGGATGAGATTCGAACATATGACCCCTCCAACATGACCCTAAGTGCCTCAGCTTGACAGTAGAGCCAAGCCTCACCTACGTTGGAACATTTTGCCTCCTGTCAGGTATATATATTAAGAAAACAATGCGAATATAAGACTCTGTGGCCCAACGGATAAGGCGTTGGTCTATGGAACTAGAGATTCTTGGTTCGATCCCAGCGGAGTCGATCTGCATTTACGTTCTCTTTTCGTTCTTTTATTCCTTTTTAATAGTGAATTATGTATGTTTTTCCTTAAATAATTTCCCAACACGTCAATAAATTGTGCGATGTTCAAATTTGGCTGGGCAAATGTAAATGTAATATTACTTGCGAATTGCGATGATACATTTACAGATAGGCAGGCAGGTGATTTCTACCTAATGATCATTCAATGATAAAAAAAGTCGAGATTACGTCTTTGGATAATCTCAGAAGAAGATGTTGTAGGCATGTCATGTAATTTATTATGGCATCCCTATCTCATATATATATATATATATATATATATATATTGCTCAACACGTCGGAGAAGGCAGCTGTAGAAAATCTTAGAACTCACAATTTTCGCTGTAATATAATTACAGGAAAAGAAAAGGAAAAGAAAAAAAACGTGCGTGCATCAGTCACGCCAAATTCTCATTCGTTAGCGAAGATTTCAATGCCCACACTTTCATTAATAACGTAACGCGTCACAATCACATTATATATTTGGTCTGCGTCTCTCTTTCATTTCATTACAACCTCTTCATCGTTCCTTTCTCCCTCTAAAGTCTCCGATAGTGTTAGTTTGAAAGACAGATGGCAACCATCAAGGTCCCAGCTAACGTTCCTGCCCCTGAAGAAGATGCTCAACAGCTCAGAAAAGCCTTCGCTGGTTTGCCTTTTCTATGTCTTCGCTTTTTGCCGCTTGGGTTTTTCCTCGACATGTTGTGTGTGATGCGGGGGATCATAAGATCTGAAATTTAAACAGTTCAGTTCTATGCTATAAGTTATAATGGAAGGATCAACATTGGTCTGAAAAAAAATACTGAACAGCTTTTGGGATCATCACACCAGTGGCGGAAATTTCATGTTTGATTATCTACTAATTGTTGTAATAACAATAGGATGGGGTACAAACGAGGGATTGATCATAGAGGTCCTAGCTCACAGAAACGCAAAGCAGCGTAATCTGATTCGACAAGCATACTCTGCTGCTAACGGCGAAGATCTTCTTAAGGACTTGGACAAAGAACTCTCAAGTGACTTTCAGGTTCAGTTCTTTCTATGTAATTCTATTGCTGTGCATCGACGCGAATGTGCTTTAATTGAGACCTGCTTATTTAATTTGTTTATGATATATATCTACCATGAGAATGAAAGATCATCATAGTCGATACCTTTTTAGGTGATCTCTTTCTTCCTTTTTCTTTTTTGACTCTTGGTTTTCCTTCAGCGTGCTGTGCTGCTATGGACTTTGGACCCTTCTGAAAGAGATGCTTATCTTGCAAACGAAGCTACGAAGAGGTTGACCTCTAACAATCTTGCGATAATGGAGATCGCCTGTACAAGATCGTCCCAAGAGCTCTTCAAAGTCAGGCAAGCCTACCATGCTCGCTTCAAGAAATCCATGAAGAAGACGTCGCTTATCACACTTATGGAAACTTCCGCAAGGTAACCAACACCTTTTCTTACTACATACAATGCTCAAAAGGCCATGGCATGACAATGACAACTTTATTCATCGCCATTACTGTTATTACAGCTGCTGGTGCCTCTTGTCTGCGCTTTTCGGTACGAAGGAGATGAGGTGAACATGACTTTGGCCAGCTCCGAGGCTAAGGTTCTCCATGAGAAGATTAGCGAGAAGGCCTACTGCGACGAAGAGCTTGTTAGAATTGTAACGACTAGGAGCAAAGCGCAGCTAAACGCGACCCTCAACAAGTATAACAATCACTTTGGGAATGACATCAATAAGGTAAGAACTAGAAGAAAACCGTACTTTCAACATTGATTGATAGATAGCTATTTGTTGCTGAGGTTACACTTTTGCTGTAACAATGGAACGAACGAAGGACTTGAAAGCTGATTCGAACGACGAGTACCTGGGATTCCTCAGAGCAGTAATAAAGTGCTTGACCTGCCCTGAGAAGTACTATGAGAAAACGCTTCGACTGGCTTTAAGCAAGCTCGGGACAGACGAGTGGGCCCTCACTAGGGTGGTGGTGACTCAAGCGGAGGCTAACATGCAGAGGATTAAGGAAGAGTACCTTAGGAGGAACAGCATGCCTTTGGAGAAGGCGATTGCTGGCGATACTCGTGGAGATTACGAGGATATGCTGCTGGCTTTGGTCGGACATAGTGAGTGAGGATGAGTTTTCATGGATGTTTTTAAGACGCTTTTGAGCTCTGTTTTGATGTTTTTTTTTTTTGGAAAGCATTTTGATGTTTGATGCTCATGGTTTCCTTTCCCCCAAGAGCTATCTAAATAAATAAAGAACTGCTATCTATGTTTTGCTTGATCCAACCTGTTTTATACTACTCTTCTCATGCTGAACTTGTTTCATAGTCAACTACTTCCTCTGACATTATTAAATTTACAAGTCGAGTTCCAATCATTGTCTGATATTGAGTTCGAAATTGGATGGTTGTCTTTAACATCCAATGCAGACTGAAGACATGACTTCGCAGACTACTAACAATGGTACAGATAAGCGAGAGATATTTACTGGTCAATGATTGTAATACATTGTTCCTTATTAATAAAATATAAAGGTCAGGGAGGAAAGAGAAGGGAAATAATGAATATATCACAAGCTCTAACATTCTGGTTCATTTATTCGGATTCTTAATAATAAAACCTGCATATATATAACGTCAATATATACTCCATCTGGCCTACCATGAACATTAGGAGGAGCTGTGAAGCTTTAGTTGTAGAGAAAGGTCTTTACTCTATGATGTTCTCGCCTTCACTTAATGGGCTGTGGTGTCAACTTTTGAAGCTAAAGGCAAAGCGCGGTGGCTCAATGCTCAAGTTTACGCAGCTCCCATTACCTTCACCGTCTATCAACCTTAATTCCACCGAGTGGAATGGAATCAAAGCAGGGCGCTGAATACAAAGAAGTAGATCACAATCTTATCAGTTTATCAACACATTTCCGTGCCGAAGGGCTTGACAGGCGAGGGTAATTGCACGTCGAAAATTAGATTAGTCGATTTATTTATGACTACCTGGGAAGATGTTATAACTGTGATTCGAGGTTGCAGGCATGCCTATAGAGGTCCTCTTCAACATCAACACTGGTGGCACTGTAAGAAAGCCAAAATGTTGTGTTTGGTTATCATCATACTTGTCGGGTTTTTAATCCCATCTGAGAACCCAAAAAAAAAAAAAAACACACGAAAGGAGGAAGCGGGCTCTCATGGACTTACTTGGTGCACTCGTCAAGGACTCCGAATTGAGGCTTGTGAAAGAACAGTCGTGCCTTTTTATTACATCAGTTGATTAGAAAAGAACCTCAGCGACAAAAATCTGCTTCTGAAAACAAAGTCAAAATCTGTTCAGTCAGAAAAGAACTAACCATGCCCAGTCGCTGTTGTTCTCCAAGCGATAGGATATCTTCCCAGTTCTGTGAAGTGTCCCACCCGCCTTCTCTTTCCAAGAGCTTTAGCAGTTTGACATTTTCCAGAATAGTTTTGAGATGAGCATCGAGTCTATCCGCGGCAGAAACTGATTCAACTCCTGCTTACAGAATATGAAGACAAGAATCAAGGATCCATTTTATCCATTTCACTGGCCAAGTTTTTTCTATTGCTTCTAACTTTTCCAGCAACAAATATCGAAACAGTATCAACTGAAAGAATTTTGATTCCTGATGGAGAAGGTTTATGCAAAATCCTGATATACCGACCTTCAATTTCAACTATTGAATTAGGGAGTTGAGTGGATTTACCTTCTTCTACTGGCAAGCTCATTACCCTTCTCTTCGCTTCTTCACGAGAGAGAGGGTAAATTATTTGATCTCTTAAAGTACCCAAACATGTATATGGGCGTTGAGGGACGTAAAACAGACCACGTCTGGATAGTGAATTAAGTCGCTGACGAGGTCTCACTAGTTTTCCATCGATCACAGGCCAAAGACCTCTAAGTACCCTAAAAACCGAACTCTTCCCACTCCCATTTGGACCTTGATATATAGAAACATTGCCCCACATGAGAAAGCACAAAAGATTTGCTCAAACGATGAATCGAGCTAAAACCACAAATGGTGGTGGGCAACATAATCAATACTAACCAGTGACCAGCAGGCTTTTGCCTGGAACGATGTCACAAGTTAACTGTCTGGCCAGCATCTTCTGAGACGGTGTGATGATATCAACTTTGGAGAACGAAATCATATCGTCTGAATGGGATTCAATAGCTCTTGGCGAAGAGTCACCAGAGTACCCTGCACAAATTATTGAAGACAATGTTAACTACCACGTCAATTTCTACACACAATGAGTAAGATTCATGGGAGGAAAGAAGGCTGGCGCTGAAGAACAGGATAGAAGAAAATTTTATCATACCATGCTGAGCCGCTTCTAAGAGCTCATCGAGCTCAAATATTCGGTTGATACTGCCAGAAAGCTCAAGGAATTTTCGGTGGAGCTCAAGTATATCCCCAAATGCCAAAAAGCTTTGAGATACAACAGAGGCTAAGAACCTCAATGCGTGTGCCAGTTCACCTGAAATAATACATTTATAAAATTAAATATAGCCTTAAATGCATCGAAATTTATACATATTGTCAAGTGAATCTCCATAAAACCTTGAGTTGAAGTTAAAGCCCGGTCACCATCGTGCTCCAGTGCATACAACAAGCTCAATCCCCACGTAACATTGTGGGGAAGTTGCTTGGTGATGAAGTCGTCGAGTATACCAAACAACCATTTCTTCCTAAGAAGCGACATCGAGTGGTTAAAAAGTTCTCTAAACCTGGCCTCGATCATCTGCAAGTAGCAGGATACAAAAGTTAGTGAAGAACTCTATGTATATAGACACCACTTCCATGAACCTGAGTACCACCCATTTACTCGTCCATATATCTACGACATATAAGTATTAACCATCCTTTCTCAATTTTATAGTTCCCTTCGAAATTCCAGAACATAATACTCCCAGAGATAAAGATTGCATCATTTTAGAGGAGTAGACAAATGTCCCAAATGATTAACCAATGAAACAATCAATAGCAAACAAACATTTTCAAAAAAAAAAGGACCTACCTCCTTCTCCCTAGCACCACCGCCGAAAAAGGCTACAGATTCTGCATGTGTCCTCAACCTTTCATGCATGTACCTAATAGGGGGAATAGGATTAGCTGCATTCAATTTTACAGGGCCACTAAAAAAAGTAACAATTGGTCAAATCACCTAAAAGTTCCCTCTAGGCTTTGTTCACAGCTTATCATGTCACCAAAGTCAGGAGTTACACCCCTCAGAAAACCCAAACCGAGTAACATGTAAGCATAGAGAATAAAAACTCCCCTTCTACCAGTCAAGAGCTTCATTCTCCAGGTGAACCTGAAAACCAACAAATATAGGTATTAAACAAATGTCAGATCAAGTTCTTTATTACGAGAAAAGTTAGCTTACTCACCATAAAATATCAACAGTTGGCTTCACCATTCCTGTTACCAGTCCAGACAGGTCAGTAGTTAACTTCTCCAAGTCCTGAGTGAGTCTCTGGTCTGCATCGACACTTACTTGAGACATGTGGAAAACCTATACAAAAAAAAAAATAGATAACTGTAAAATCTCATAATACAGTGAATCCAAACGCCAAAACTTCATGCCCTATCTACTTTGTTTTGATTATATGAATCATGCAAAAATATCCTGATCTGCTTCGTCAGTTTTATTTTTCTGGAAAAATTGACATGTAAATCAACATTGAATAATGCTGCAATACAATTTAAACTCTACAGAAAGAGTACTAGAAATGCTGGACACAAGAGCCAACATCAGCCGAGGAATTAGAACAGTAAATTTGCAAAATTGCTAGCTAATGTATTATATTGTAAAGATAAAACATTTTTTGCAAATGCAACTAGTTTTGCGATTCTTCTGATCTGAATCATTACCTTATAGTAAGCATTGTTTTTCAAGTAATTTCTAAGGAGATGCCTGGTCAGTCGAATTCTCCATCCAAGAGCAAGCACAGCTGTCAGGTGCCTGCAAAGATATAGGCAGAAAATACGACAAATGGAAACTAAGACACTTGTCCAAATTATAATTCTCAAACACAAGTTAATTTGCACTAAAAGACTCGAAACAGTTAAAGCAAAACAGTATCATCTGGATAAAACGAAATCAGACTTGCATTTCTCCAGACGACAGAAAAAGTATTAGACATAAAAATCAAGAACCTCAGCACTGTACGTACTAAAATTACCTCAAAGATGGTGCAATGAAGGAGGATGCGGCACTTTGAAGAACACTAACACCTATCAACCTAATGAAGGCTGCCTTATCTTGCTCCAGAACAAACTTAACAGTAGTCCCTGAGAATATCTCAATGTTCAGAGGCCAATACAATAATTCCAGTCAGAAATAATATATGACGAATTAACGAAACCGAATACCGTTTAATGAAGCAATACGGTCTGATATCCATGTTCTCGAAAACACTAGTAGAGCAACTGCAAGGAGCTGCGCACCTTGCTTATCGAGTACTGTGGGTACCTGAAGCATATATAATGCAAGTTCATCAAGCAGTTGAATATTTCCAACAATGAGAATGATACACTCTATCTACACCAGGCAGAAGTTTCAAAAGTAAACAATTAAATCCCGTTCTTTTATAGGTTGCATATAGAAAACGTATACGTTGCTTTTGCAAGAAAATAATCATCAAGTAAAAATTCCAATCATACGATTCTGGGTTGATAACATAAAATTGCTGAAACACACGCACAATCGATATACATAAACAGCAAAATCGACCCTCCTAAGGGTAGTCTCCAATACTTACAAGTATCTTAAACATGGAAGCGACTCTCAAAGGTAAAATCCTCGGAACACTTTGAAGCTGCGGAAAGACAGGAGTCAGATGATCATCTCCGTAGATAGGAGATGCTCCAATTAACTCATACGATTGCGATTTAGAAGCTGAAAAGACTGAATCCTGCAAATATTTATCCCCACAAAAGGTCAGATAAAATTGGATCGGAGGCGTTTAAAAAGACACTAAAAAGAATCATTTGCATCTAATCACCGAAAAATTGCAAAGTTACCTTCTTTGGATTAGCAAAAGCGCGTTGTAAGGTCATCGCATCACTTTGCCGCTCAGTCTCCAAACTTCTTTTCGTAGATTCAGACCCCGGCGACGTTGGAGAATCCATGCTACAGTTTGACAAAAATGTTAACCAAGAAAAAACAATTTTAATAGCTGCATAATGACTAGTTCACATTTGTTTGTCCCTACCCTTTATAATCAACAGTCCATCCTCCTTTGCCATCCAAAGATAATACCATATCATGAAAAGCCACTAATGCTGGCCGATGGGATATAGTGATACACGAGGTTCCCATAGCTCGAACTTTAGTACAGAAACGTTCTTCCATATCTGTAGTCACAGCACTGGTGCACTCATCCAAGATCGCATACTTAGGTTTATGGTAAAATAGACGAGCCATTCCTAGTCTCTGTTGTTCTCCCAGAGACAGCTCATGCCCCAATTCACCTCCTTTTCCGGAGGATACCGATCCAACAGATACTCCAGATCAACCTAACAAAAGAAGAAAAGAGTCAAAACTCGTTGAATTCGGTTGTACAAACTATAGTAGGAAATAATTAAAAAAAATACGGCTCTCTACTAGCTCAATTAGAAGATAATCATCCAATTGGTATTCGAACAAGTTCAATATATGTATTACCACACATCGTTAGGATTTAATAATGCCACTCGTGTGAAGTGGAAGGAATGTTGAATGTATTTAAATCAGTTGAGAACATATAGGTTCCGTTAATATTAACACTGGATGCATAGCTATTACGTCAGTCGTCATGAACAGATATTGGTATGATTCTCACATTTTTCAAAAGCTCGGCCATTTCGCTTTTCGTAAGGGGCTCGACCTCTTGATCTGCTGTGAGTGGGTAAATCAACTGGTCACGCAGAGTTCCCACTGCTGTATATGGTCTTTGAGGAACGTAAAAGATCTCTTTGTTTAGATCAGAACCAACTCCAGGCTTTATGATATGACCAGACACTAGCGGCCAAAGACCACCCAACACACGAAACAGAGAGCTCTTGCCACTTCCATTTTGACCTTACATTTCATCGAAGAGCATCATTAGTAAAACATTAAATATGGTGTTTTCCATGCAAAAGAAAAGCAGTCGAAACTGCATTCAGGTCAATATGTTCCTCCAGCAGCATTAGTAAATTCAAGGAAGAGAACTTAATTTTGTGCTTCCCGTGCAGATGGAGACTAGCAAACTTGCGACGAAGATTTTTGTCCAATTAGTACAGAACAATGAAAATGATAACGGCAAAAACTACTAATAGCTACAGTTATCATAATTGTAACACTATGACATTGCAAGCATCATTATCCTTAAGGTGTTCAGTTGCTATAAGAATTATACATGATACAAAGCAGAGATGAAAGTGAAACATAAGCCCACTTCAGAAGGAATTGAAATAATTCATTAATACCTGTTATAAAAGATTAGAACCTGGCTCAACCCTTAAAGTCAGATTATCCACCAACACATTACCAGTTGGAGTGACAACCTGAAAGTGATGTTTCACCAAGAAGCCATCATGGGACGACGGTAAGTAATTTGACCCAATTTAACCTGAAGATCGAATTTTTTCAGTACCTTAACACCATCGAACTCAATGTATTTAGCTTCAGTAACATACTTCCTGTTCCCATCAACTTGCTGCAAGGATGCATCTCGTACAGAAAGTTCTCTGGACACACTCATGAGTTCATGAATACGATCTGCATAACCACTGAAATTGGAGGAAAAAGGAGGAAACAAAATGTTATCTGAATAGTTGACGCAGTTTAAGAAGGATGAAGCAATAATTTTTGCCAGTCTTCCGACCAAACATTTAAAAACTGAGCAACTAAAACAATATTAGTCACGGGATATCAAGATAGAATGATGATTCCACTGAACGATAGAAAAGAAATACCTCAGACGACTGAGCCTTCTTGAACTAATTGAAAGGGTTCCCATGGCTTGAAACAACGAAATGATGACACTAGTATGATATCTTAAGTTGCTAAGCATCTCTGCACGTCCTAAAGTTGAAGATTCGGGCCTTAAATTTCCAGAGAAAAACGGCTCGATTATCAAGATAACAGCAACAGTAGCACCCAAGTATTTCAGCAAGAAGTCCTGAATCATCCCAAACCACCAATGGTCATGAAGAACAACCCTCATATGCCTTACGAGAGTCTTAAACTTATTTTGAATGTGGAAGTCTTCCCTTGCTTCACCGCCATAGAGTGCTATACTCTCAGCATGGGTCCTTAACCGACCATGCAACTGCCTATACTCTCCTTCGAGCTGTTGTTCTTTCGACATAAGTTTACCAAATGCAGGCGAGAAGTTTCTTATCGCGGTCCCAGCCCCAACTACGTAGACCTAAAATGTTAGTAATAACATAAGGTCAGATTTTGTAATATTAGTGAACAAAATAAATAATAATACTAATAATATTAATAATACTAATAAAAATAATAATAATAATATAAAAATAATAATAATAATAATATATAGAAGATAGTTGATAATTAATACCAATATCCATAATAGGTATCTGGGACTCGCATATGAACACAGGCGCCAAGAGTAAAGCAATACATCAGTGATAGCAATTAGATCCTCTTGCACAAGGTCACTCAGCTCTGAACAAAACCTTGGTATATCACTTGCAATTCGCTGTTCGGGATTGCTTATCCTACCATCCACATGGGATATCTTGTAGTATACCATGTTCTGAAACCCAAATAATAATAATAATAATCAACCTAATTGGTCAGATCATATCAGATCAAAAACATAAAAGATAAATCAAAAGCACAACTGTCTTTTCCACGAATAATAGGCATTAATACCTGAAAATATTGCATGTGGGCAAGCTTCGTCAAAATCTTTCGGAACCGTAAACTTAAGGTCCCGGTTACATACTTGGAGGTCGAGTTCAATGTTGACAGGAGAAAACACAGCACAATATTCTCAATTATAAGTCGAACAAATGCTGGCACGCGCCTAAGAAAAGCAGAACGGAAAAGAAACCCTTGGACTTTAGCTAATCTGTTGCTGACAGCAGCGCGAGAAACCTGCAAAAGCATCGGAAAAGCATCACGTAAGAAAAAGAAAAAATCGAGCAAATCGAGAAAATGAATTAAGTTATCACGTAAGAATCATAATAACTTGTATGGAAGTAGTTGAAGTCTACCGCGCATAACCAACTGTCGGATATGGATAGATGGTAAGTAAACGTTGAAAACTTGAAAAAGATTAACCAAACTAGATGTAATTACCGCAATAGCCACCAGAGACAAAATATCCATTGCACCAAGTCGCCCCATTCGAGACAATAGAACAGCGGCTAACACTTGGAGTGACCTTAAATTTCCTCTGTTTTGCCTACTCTTTTTCACATTATTGTCTTTTCCACTCAAACGGTCTGTTTCTTCGTTATTGTCGCCGGCCCATTAGAATGGCCAGAAGAACTGCGCCTTCTATATGTATTTCGTGACTGCAAATATGCAGCCGCACTGCCCCCAGCAACAGCAATACCTGCGGCAAGCAGCAGAGTTTTCCTGCCATAAAAATTTGAGTAAAAAAAATAGTTCGTTACGATCTAATATGGTAAATATTAGAGCTAGGCTAGCAAAACACTCAATTCCCAGGGAATCAAGGATCTATATCATAAAATCAGAAAGGCAACAGTCGATGAGCATAAAATATTAAGTACATATAAAGCTACTCATCATACCAAAGCAACACAATCGAGGCTACCACATACTTAGAGGAACTCCCGAGCTAACCACACTAGCATACAATT
Organism: Craterostigma plantagineum; assembly: GCA_027422505.1. NCBI lineage: Eukaryota > Viridiplantae > Streptophyta > Magnoliopsida > Lamiales > Linderniaceae > Craterostigma > Craterostigma plantagineum. Next base: position 39,172 of record JAPQWV010001784.1, read on the forward strand.
TGTTATCAGCCTTTGAGTACAAGATGGCTACATATTCTTCTCTTCTTTTTTATTTTCATTAACAGTAAACTTGATGATGGACTTCAACATTTCTTCAGGAGTATATTTACAGAACGTCGTAGAAGATAAGAGCCATGGTTCATCTTAAAACATTGTTACACTTATACTTGGTGAAATTTAAATTATATTTAGTAACTCACTTTCTAGAGGCCAATAGTCCTCGTCCATGCTCAGTTAAAGGAAGCAGCTGAAGGGAAAGCATGTTTGTCGGCAAAACTTCAACGAATAACAATGCAAGAGGCCAATGCTATCACCTTGTTGAAACAATTTGTATATGCATCTTGCACCTGCAGAATGCAAGAAAAAATGGAGTCAGAGATCAATATGAATAAATATCCATTCAGAGAACAAAAACATAATGGGAGAGAGCTTTTTGATTGAGTAAGATAAATATAACACTTGAATACATGATTCACTTCTTCAAGAACTGATGCATAAAATTATTGCACATTTTAACGAATGAATTTCTTTGACTGTTAACTGAAAAGATAATCCAGTACACTAATAAATATGGGAAATCTGTTGAGTATATTTTTACAAGAATCAACTAACAATCAAGTAAATTCCGCATATTCCACCATTCAATTTATAACATCCAAGCTATGCTAGACTTCGTATCAGCGTGCATGTGTGTACACGTGGTCAGATGCAAAGGTCTTTGAGAAGAACTACGAACTAATAAATAAGAAACAGAAAAAAGCTTAATTTCTGAGGACTTCTCCAGACTCCCAGAGAAAACTAAGATGGAAGGTTAAGGTCATGCGAGTCACAAACAACTTGAAATTAATGCGTTTAACATAAATTGATCACCATTCCAGGTTAGAGGAATATACTTCATTAACAAGGATGTTAAACCGTGTATACGTATTCAGCCAGACAAACCAGCCCTTTCAATCTAACCAATCTGCAATAGCAACGTGCAAAAGCCAATTTATCCTTCGTTACACTCCTCATTAATGAACTAGAAATTTCAAATCATTTATTTTTTTTTCGTGCGTAACATTTAATGCGCCACATGTTTACAGTTCATACGTCAATGGTTTTCAATTTCTTCTTGTTTCCTAACTTTTATTCCACTACTACTTCAGTAATCTAAAATTCACCATGAAAGAGGAAAACATGATGTGACGATACAGTCCAATACTTCCATATTGATCAAAAACGTCTAGAAAAAAAAATGCAGTGCCCAAGGCTAAGACCATGGTTAGCTGACATAGGGAAGTACATAGACTAGCCACAAAGTGCTTCCAATCTATAATTCACCAACATTCACAACTTTAATTTCGAATTATTCCTAGTGCTTAAGCTGATACACTCGGCACACTAGCACGGGCAGTCTTCAATATTAAGTACCGTGAATAATTATGCACAACATTAATTTGCTATACACTAATCATATCCACAAGATATGGACTAATGGCTCAACAACATATGACTGTTCACAATTTCTCGGATAAGATTGAACCATCACGGAAGGCTATCCGACCAAAATAATAAAATTAGTACCAATCAAAACATACCAAGCAATAGATAGTTCAGCGTAGACAATAAACGTGACTAGATGATTAGAAGGCTGCTCAATACATAAACCTAGAGGGTACATACCCTTCGAAACTATACAAAAATCTCTAAAATCCCCAAATTAAGCAATTTAAAGCACCAACGAAAGAGAACAAACATAAGCAAGGAAATAACAAGCAAAAGGTGAGACCTTTTCGGACTAAATCACAAATAAATTTATAATCCGATTTACCTGAATTTAATAGCTATACTCAAAACAATGACCACTCACCTCTTCAAACGTCGAAGGCTGTAATTGGATAAAAAGCAGGCCAACTCTAAGCTCGCGCGATTTCACCAGCCCAACTGGTTTCTCAGACGCCGATGAACACCGTAAAGAAATTAGCTCAGCAATCTACTGCAGCCTCTCGCAAGTAAACAAACGAAGGGCACAAGAGGAAAAAGCGTATTGAAATACGCATATATATTATATATTTCTTTTTCAGGGATAAATAATTAAAACTAATTACTTCAAGGACGGACTGATTGTACTTTTAAATAAGCATGATAAACGGACCTAACATCAAAGGGAGCTCCACAGATAAAGGATGCGAGGAAAGGATGACTATTGTTCTATGATCAGAATAGGGTTTTCATGAATGCTAATTTAATTTTTCAATGATCCATTGCCCCAATTGGTGATGATTTTATTTTACTCTTTTCCTATCACAGGATTGAGTGAAGTTTTGGGAACTATTTAAACGATAAAGACTATCCATTAATATATTGTCAACGGCAACCTAATTAGACGTGACAGAGGGAGAGAATGTTAAATGAAAATTGAATTATAAGATCACTTACATAAGTGCAATTATGGCGTTTCTATTATAAAATATGGAGTTATTATGGAATATTGGAGTGGATGTATATGGAGTGGTTAAGTTTGGAATAGATGAGATATTGTTAGGATCGGTTAACGCGTATAGAGGGGGTGAATAACCGGTCAGTATTAGTGCGAAAGAAGATATTGAACGATTGAAACCAATATGTATGCGATACGTGTGTGTGTGTGTGTGTGACCGAGTTGTTTCTGGAAGTTCGGAGTTAAAATCTCCTACGCCTTCCCTTCTTCCTCATAGGAAGGTTCATTAGATCTCCAGTTATACAAATTACAGTACAACCTACCCAGCTGAACACAGCTTAACTAGTGAATCACCTAGGCAGTCGTTTACAACAATCCACCTATTTCAACAGCTTTTTATAGTCCGTTGGAATAAAGAACATAAACTAGAGACAGTTATGTCTTTTGACTTCACTCTTGATTTCTCTCTTTCAAAGCGTTTGAGATTACGATGATAGCTTAGAATGCGTGAAGTTTTTGTCTTCGACTTGTATTCCTCCTTTATAGCTGAGGATTGAATTTGAAGCAGTTGTGAGATAAACTCTTCACTCTAAGCAGTTTGACTTTCCCCAAAATGGGTATGTCCGCTTTGTGCTACAGTTTATCCTGCCAACTTTGCTTCATTCCTTATTTGCGTTAGTTGACCTCTGCTTCACTCTAAACTTGCAGCTTTACATTAATATCTGAAATTTCCTTTTTGTCTTAGTACGTTCTTGTCGTGAGTATCCAACCTGTTTCAAGTCCGGTTCAACTTAGTTCAATCCGTTCACTCAGTGTAGAGTTTGTTCCTTAGTGTAGACCGATGCGTTGGATCTCCGGTTTCATACTTACGTCAGTTATGTCAACAGCAAAACTATTAATCCGAATGTTTAAATTCGTATTACTAGCATTTCCCCCTTTTTGGTGATTGACACACTTAGCAGCAAAAAACCAGTTTTTCATTATATCAAAAAGAATTTGATACAAACTACAATTACCATAGCCCTTTCTCTTGATTATCTGTTCCATGTCCTTCAGCTTGGCGTCGTCCTTTGTATGCATGTTCCTTCATATCATGTAGTCTTGTGAGATCAGCCAGTTGGTCTTTCGTAAGACTGCAGGCCAAGTGCCTTAGACTGCTGCCATCATGCTGCACTTCAACCGGACCGGCTTCGCTAACTGGAATAGCAGAAGTGTGTTCCCTAATACTTCGTCCGGTATTAGTGCGGCTTCGACTGCAGCTCTTTTTGGATCATCGACTTTGAGATATAGCTGCGAGATGAACTTCTGAGGATCAGTTGACTAGATCTAGATGCTTATGTTTTCTGCTGGCGCCACTTCCCCCTTTTGGCAATAACCGAAGTTACCAGTCTGGTCAATGCAGTCAGTTGCTCTTTGATGACCTCTAGGTCTGCACAACCGTCAGAACGAAGACTGGCTAAGTCATTTGTGAGAGTGTTGAATTCTCATTATGTGTGCTTGCCGGTCACTGTCGACTTTCATGCTGAGGAAAGACATTGTTCTGATGGTTTGCTTCACCAGGGAAATCTCCTTCATTCCATCCATGATCTCAAGGGGTACGGTGGAGGTCTTAGAGGATTGTCCGGTTGACTGAAGGGTGTGGAAGCGGCCTCGTTAACATCTGGAGTCTGGACATGCATTGGTTGGGTATTGGCAAAAATAGTGACCGACATCAGTTGGTACAGTAGTGACCAAAGTGTCTTGTCCAGCTGCTGCATCTGTAGTATGCGAGGGTCGGCCTCGCGGACAACATTTGTTCCTTGGTCAGCTTGAACCGGCACCGGTTGAGGATCTGCTGTAGTGACATCGATTCAGTTGCTATCGCAGTGACCGAGATGCCTTGTCCATCTGCAGCATCGGTTGTATGAGGGGGTCGGAGTCGGCCGTTGCAGAACCCCGTCAAAGGTGAGAAGCAGAGGCGGTGGATGAAAGACTGGAATCTGAATGGGTATCTGCACATTGCAAGACGGCAGGGAAAATCTTGGAATCGGTTGGCGAAAAAACCGTGGAGGTAGTGTCTGGACCGATGTGAAGGGCCCGGTTCAGAGAATGAGCTGAGAACTGGTCTGGGTACCAGTTGAAGAGAAGCATAGAAGTCGTCGTCTGCGGGAGCTGACGAGGAAGGGACCGGTGCGATGACTAGTGCTGTAGTTGAGGTAAGGCAACCGGTGAGGTGGAGGTAGCAGAGGAGGAGGACAGATCTGGCTGAAGCCTGTTGAAGACCGTGCATAATACGCCTCCATGCCTTACATCTCAGCTTCCAGTCTGGCCAGAACTTGAAGGTCGTGAACTGCATTAGGACCCGTCGATTAAAAGTTTTGCCTACGCTGCTCAATGTAGTGTTGCAGCTGATCCATCTTGAGGCGAAGATTGAACAATTCCTGAGCGCTCATCAAGATCTGGATAGACTGAATGCCGTGTAGCTTGATGAGTTTGGCCTCAGTCTTTCATGCCCTCTTTAGTCCATCAGACAAAGCTGAGGAGCTCCAGACCATTCGACTAAGCGGAGTGTACTGAAGGTCGAGCCAATCCTCAAAAGCCTGAAGAGCAGCAGCAATGTTCTCATCAATCTCCTCTTTGATGAGGTTCCAGATGGTTTCGTCAATGACTCTGGACCTTCTGGAACAGTATGGCCTTGCCCTTCCCTTTGTCTGTCGGAGTTGTCCGTACTGCATCTCATATCACCACACACCGCCTTGTGGTGGAGCAGTCCGAACCACTGGACCAGTTGTCCTAAGACTGGAGGGACAGTGATGGTTGGTGCTTGCAGAGGAACTGACCCTAGTGTCTGTGATGGTTTGGAGGACCAGTACTCGCTGTTGTGCTCGTGGATTTGGACGGCCAGGCAGTCGAGGATACTGATCTGATTTTCGCTTTATTTTGGGCGCTAGGCTTCTAGGTTTCTTGAACACCTCTTGAAGCGGCGCAGTGTCATTGGAAAGGAGGCTAGAACCAATTTCTTCCTGGCAGGTTTCGTAGAGACCGGTTTAGGATTAGCGCCCGATCTTGAAGTGGCTTTCTTCCGTGTCGGGCAGTGCTTACTGGTTTTGCTGGGCGGTCAACTGTGCGTTTCTTGGATGGCTGGGAGACGGCGAGATCTGCAGAGGCCTTCCGTTTGGTCGGTTTTTCTTGGTAGTGAAGCCACTGCGACCATTTGACGGATGGCATCCGCCGATACGATCTGGGCAAACCCCAATAGTTGAACTGTTCCAACTTCAGTAATCTTGTGCCTGAGAAGGAAGGAGAGTTGAAGAGCGAAGTTCTTGAACTGCCTTTCACGAACTGGCAGTATTCCTTTCAGCACGAGAAGATCACAGAAGACCAGTTAATCTCCATTCTGGTCAAGATGGCCACCAAGGCTTAGAACTTTGTCACTGGTGAGCATATCAAATGAGCTAGCTTTGCCCAATACTCGCTTGGCCACCACATCATGGAGCAGGCGGTATTCCGGTTTCAAAACGACTCGCTTATCGGAATCTTTGAATCGTCAGAGACATCGTGGGCTTCAGTTGTTCCTTTACATCATCTGAAACATTGATGACGGTTGCTCTAGTGGTTGGCGGATTGAACAGTTCTACGAAATACTCCTCTGTGATGTCAAATTGCTGACATTAATAAGGCATTGTAGGCGGTCTCCAACGATAAGGACTGTGTTGAAGAACTGATGCAGAACATCGGGATAGTACTCATACGAGCACTGAAGAAAGGTTTGAAGGCCGGTTACGATTAGGGCTTCGAGAACTGGAAGAAAACCATCATGCTCGGTGTCCTTGTTGTTGTCGAAGTAGATCTGGAGCGCAGTTCTTGTAAGATCGTTGTGAACTAGGGCCATTTTCCTGAGAATTTTGTAGGGTTTTGACGAGAGATTCGGAGAAATTTTCGAGAGATATGGTGCTGCTTTGTGAGTTGAGGATAATGATGAAACTTCTCCAATTGATCACGAAAATAAGTCTTTTGAGTGGGATAAAGCGTGTTTTCGCATTAAATGCACAAGACCTCTTGTCGTTTAGCCTTCCTCTCTTATCAGTGCAGTATCACATATCTCTGCTGGGTAGTACAGTTACCTGTTGACAGTTTTCCTAAAAAGGTGCTACGACACAATGTGTGCAATTGATGTGTATTGAATAAAAACGATTTCGGTCAGTCATTGATCAGGATATGGGGGATATTTCGGTATCTATACCGTTCTTTAGGAAGAAATACTGGTTTCATGAAGAAAACAAACCGGTCTCAAGGTAAAAACAAAAAGAAATTCGAAATCTTAGAGAAGTATTTGTGACGAAGGTCAGTTTTATACGAAATCGACAGGAGTTGTGTATTTTGACCAATATGAAGAAAATGACTGTTTAAAGAAGAAAGGTTTACTACGATCATCAATTTGCACGGTTTGTTGTAGTGTCTAGGCAACCAGTTATATCAACAATCAATTTGATATAACAATGTTCCCCCTGACTCCATGCTTATGTTACTTAGGATAAATTTAATAAACCTAAAGCATTTCGAAAGAAAATGAACTTAGCTTCCGGTAGCGGTTTGGTCAGTATGTCGGCGACTTGTAGTTTGGTGAGATGTGTTCCAAGCGGACATTTTTATTCAGCACATGGTCTCTATGAAATGATGTCGGATCTCAATGTGGTTCGTCTTGAATGAAATACCAGATTCTGTGTGATGGCAATTGCGCTCGTATTGTCGCAGAAGATAGGGGTATCGGTTTCCTTGATCCTATAATCTTCCAGTTGATGCTGTATCTATAGAATCTGCGAGCAGCAACTTCCAGCCGCCAAGTATTCTGCTTCAGCCGTGGATGTGGCTATGGAAGTTTGTTTCTTACTGAACCAAGAGATTAATCGGTCACCAAGAAACTGACATGTTCCACTAGTGCTTCGTCAGTCTATCTTGCAACCGGCATAGTCAGCATCGGTATAGCCATGCAAGGACATACTTGAGTCTTTAGGATATCACAGACCTACATTGATGGTTCCTTTGAGATATTTCAAAATCCACTTTGCAGCTGTGAAGTGACTTTCCTTGGATCGGACTGAAACCGGGCGCACAGACAGACGCTATACATGATGTCCGGTCTACTATTAGTGAGATAGAGTAAGGATCCAATTAGTCCCCGGTATCTGGTAACCTCAACTGAAGTTCCATTTTCGTCCTTGTCTAACTTGATTGAGGAACTCATAGGCGTTGTTGCTTATGATCAGCTTTCCATACCGAACTTTTTGAGCAGCTCCTTTGTGTATTTGGCTTGATTGATGAATATCCCATGCTCCACCTGCATTACTTGAAGTCCCAGAGAAGGTAAGTTCACCCATCATGTTCATCTCAAACTGATCTTGCATCATTTTAGAAACCGCTTTCAGAACTTTGGACCAGTTGACCCAAATGTCGACTACATAGATCTGAACAATCAGTAGATGGTCCCCCTTCGTAAATCTAAATAGTGTTTTGTCAACACTCCAATGGTGAACTTGAGATCAGTTAGGTACCTCGACAAAGTTTCGTACCAGGCTCTCGGCACCTCGACAAAGTTCGTCCATGGAGAGCCTTTTTCAATCGCTAGACGTGATCAGGATGCTCATGATTTTCAAAACCAGGTGGTTGAGCAACGTACACCTCTTCAGATATTGTACCATTCATAAATGCACTCTTATCATCCATTTGAAACACCTTAAAGTCCTTGTGAGCTGCGTATGCTAAGAATATCCGAATGGCTTCAAGTTTTGCAACTGGTGCAAAAGTTTCATCATAGTCAATTCCTTCTTCCTGCCGATAGCCTTGAGCGACTAATCTGACCTTGTTCCTTGTAACAAGCCCATCTTCATTCAGCTTGTTTTTGAATACCCATTTTGTACCAATTACAGTTTGGGTCGGTCTGGGAACGGAGTCCAAACTTGATTTCTCTCGAACTGGTTTAGTTATTCTTGCATTGCTTCTATCCAGTTGTCATCCTTGAGGGCTTCATCGATATTTGTTGGTTGACTCTAAGAGATGAATGCATGACTAAATAAGTTTGGATTCGTCTGTTGTCTTGTTTTCATAGGAGCTGTAGGGTCTCCTATGATTAATTGTTGAGGATGATTCAGCTTTGTACGATTCCATTTGATGCATTCCCCCTCATTGATCCCCCCGGTATGTCTTGAGTAGGATTATTGGGTTCATTTTCTGGGACGACTTCATAATCGTCATCTGCATGAATTGATTGGTTCCACCGGTATCTCAATGGCATCCACCTAAATGCCGGTTTCCTCCATGATAGGTATTTCAGTGTGCTCTAAAATCGAATGATCCCGTTCATCATCATCTTGTCTTCAAGATGAGATTTCTCCAGTTGGCTGCTTAAGCGACTAATGTTGCTAGGAGTTTGATCATCGGTTTCTGATTCTTCAAAAACCACGTGTGCTGATTCTTCAATAGATAGAGTCTTTAGTGTTGAAGACTCGGTAGGATTTGCTAACTGAGGAGTATCCAAGAAAATCCCTTTTCTGCCCTTGCATCAAATGCTGATAGCTGATTTTTCCCATTGTTGTGGATGAAACACTTGCTCCCAAATGTTCGAAAGTAACCTACTGAAGGAATATTCCCGGTCCATTCATCATATGGTGTTTTGCCTTGTTTTTTGCAAATCATTGACCGGTTCTGTGTGTAGCACGCAGTATTGATTGCTTCTGCCCAGAACTTATGAGAGATGTCTGCATCTGCTAGCATTGTTCTTACTGCTTCCTTGAGAGTTCTGTTTCTTCTTTCAGCAACGTCATTCTGTTGCGGTGTCCTGGCAGTAGATAACTAATGGCGGATACCATGGTTCTCAAGAAATTCGGTTAGAAGAGAGTTCACAAATTCTGTACCTCGGTCACTATGAATTCGGTTTATGTTATTACTTTGTTCATTCTGCATTCTTTTGAAACATTTCATTAAGTTTGTTGGGGTTTGTCTTTAGATTTTAAAAATAAAACCCAAGTAAACCTAGAGAAGTCATCAACTACTACTAGTGTGTACTTAGCACCACCAAGACTGACCACCGGTATGGGTCCAAAAAGATCCATGTAAAGCTTGTAATACCCCAAATTTCACAAGTAGGATCGGCTAATAAGTTTGAGTGTATTTGTGTGTTTTGTATGATTTCAAATAACGGGGTAACATAATTATATGCTTATGAAATATTTAATTTGCTAGAAATGTAGGACTTATGGAAATTTTGAAATAGGGTAAGAGAATTTCGAAATGAAGTGAGTAGTAAAAAATGGGTTAGATGAGAAGGGGGAAATTCTTTAATGAGGTCTTTCGAAATTGATAAATGACGAAGTAAACATCTAAATAACATTAAAGTATTGGTTAGCACATGGGTTATAAATAAATAATAGGTAAAGGTCTATATTAATTGGAGATCACCACACGTTTTAAGTTCGAAACTATTGAATTGGTTGAGTGGACTTCGAAATTCTAAGTAGGAAGAGTTTCGAAATTTAAGCTTAGTTAGTTTCGAAATTCTTAAGTGAAAGAAACCAAAAAGAATGATGACATAAATAAGTGAAAAAATAAGGACAAGGTTAGCCAACCACTTCACTTGCTTATCACACGTTAGGAATGCGACAAGAACAAAACTTTCAAACATTTAGTCAAGATAGAAAACAATTGAAAGCTAAAATAAGTACAATAATTTAATAAGACAAGGAGATAACATCAAAGCTCCTACTTAGCATGTGACAAACGATTAAGTATCAACTAAATATTTAGAATACGATTGAGAGTTCTTTCATTAGTAAAGTTTCGAAAGTTAGCTAGAGGGAAGAAAGAGGAGAGTTCGAGCAGTGAGTCCAAAACAAGCTTGCAAGGGTATGTGATCTTTACGGTTTGATTCTCGATTTAGAATGTATAAGTTTTTTTTCTTTTGTTTTGTGTAACATAATTCTATAACATGATTTCTGAAAAGTACGTGTTAAGAAGATTTTTAAATTCGTTCGTGTTAGGTTTTTTAAGGAAGTTTGGGTGTTTAATGATTATGTGATTTTAAATTCATGTATTAATTAGGGTTTTGGATAGTTTTCAGAAGTTTAAGTCGTACTTCATGTGTTTAGTCGAAAGTGTTAATAAACCTTGAATTAAATTGTTTGTTGTCACGAGTTATGATTTCAAAGGTAATGACTATGAAGAGTGTTAAGATCTTGAATAATGGAATTTATTTGGTAGTTATGATTTTCAGAAATTAGGGTTTTCCGTGCAAATGTAATTTTGTATGGTAATTGAAGTGTTTCGAAAGTTACATATTTTTATAAGTTGATTTTCGAAAAGATAGGGTTAGATAAGAATTTCGATATCTTGTATAAAATATTAAATAGAAGAGATTTAAGAAATGATTTTGGAAAGCTTCGAAAGTTGCTAGGAGGTATTTTGAGACGTATTTTGAAAATCTTATTTGGGCAAAACGGTAATTTCGAGCAAAGGTATATGAGGAATTTTTCGTATTTAATGTGTTTATCTTATTTTCGATAGCTTAATTACTTTTATGTGATTATGTGAATTAGTTTATTAGATTATAGAATAGCTAGGTAATGTAATATATTATATGTTATGATTTGGAGTATTAAAGTTTCCGATGTCTTGGATGTTTAATGTATTCGTGACTTTATGTTAAGATTAGGTTCAGACTTGTGAAAATAATTATGTGAGTTATGCTTATATGCTTAGATTTCTGTATTAGAACAATACTTGAAATAGGTTAAGGGGCAGTTAACGGGGTTGATATATTTTGTTAAGTGTATGATAAATGGTCGATGCTTAAAGAATGCTTTCGTCAAAGTATATGAAAGTTTTCGGTGTTATAATAATATTCCAAGGTTATAGGAATTATCTAAATGTACAATGTATTAAGCACTAATTAGGGTTTTCATTATTTTAGAGTTTTTGGGATTCTTAGGGTTTTCAATAATTAGGATTTTGGAATTTCGAAATTTATGAAATCTAACAAATATACTGAAGTGATAATATTTTATTGATCAGAGGTTTGATATTTAGAGAATTCATCAGATATTGTGACTAATCTCATCGGAGGACAGTTGGTGAAACTCACCTACGACACGTAAACGTTATGTGATTAATTACGTGATATTTATGTGAATCAGTGAATTATGTGATTTGATGAATTACGTGATTTATCTATTTAATATTTTGCACGTTATATATATCTGATGTTTTCACTGCACTTGCATATCATGAGCACGACATGTTGATGTGAGGGTTTATGGGTAGAGCAGAGCGGAAACTCGGGTGCGTGTTAACGCTAAAGTGACCTGAGCTGGCCGCCCGAGAGTACGAGAGGTTGAGTGACGGGACGTGTTGAGACATTATAGAACATTTCGAATATAGGGCGACTCCAACGAGACCTGAGTAGCTTACCCGCTCAAACGAGACCCGAGTGGGATATGCGACTTTAACGAGACCTGAGTAGCCACCCACTCTAACGAGACCTGAATAGGATATTCCAGTCTAACGTGACCTGAGTGGGAACCTATTCTAACGAGACCTGAGTGGGATATTTGAAATGTACTTAGTGTGAGTAGTGTGGGGTGTTGAGACGTGTTAGTGTTGAGATGAGTAGAGACGAGTTGAGCGTGCATTTGTGAGGTGTTTGGGAATGGGGTTGAGCGCACGTTGCATACATGCATGTCTTATCTACTGGGCAAGGAGCTCAGTTTACGTGTTGTAGGTACATACGAGTCTTACGTTGATACGCGTCGCGACTAGGCCGGCTGATGGCGGTAACTCCACGTACTTTTGAGGGCAAGGCAGTACATGGGACGCGACCTGTGAAACGAGTTTATGTTTCGTGTTATTAAATTTGGGATTGGACTTCTTAGGCTTCGGCCCAATGAATTGAAATGTGATTGGTTTTGGACCTATGGATTTAGACGTTGAACGAATTTATATTATTATGTTTTAAAGTTTTAATTAAATGGGATTTCCGCTGCTTACGCTGCGAAAATCAGCAAAATACGTATCTAGGAAGTCGGGTCGTTACAAAAGCCAGTTGGCTATAAATGTGTTTTTGTTAGAAAGCAAAATGAAAACGGTGAAACTACGAGATACAAAGCACGGCTTGTTGCACAAGGTTTTTTGCGAAGACCTGGTATTGATTATGAGGAGACGTATTCTCATGTGGTGGACGCTGTTAGGAATTATTATTTTGTTCAATTAATTATTTTATCTTAGCCTTGTAATTTTATTTAAGTGAACTGAGCTTTTATTTGTAAAGCCCATTGAGCTTATTTGTAATGGGCTTTCATGAAGCCCAAGTACAATATACCATGGTATATGTACTAAAACCCTAACACACATTGAGTGTGTCTTGTGTGTGAAAATTATAGTGAGATAATTTTTTCAAGAAAAGCTCCAACCCTCTCAAGAACAAACGCACGCACAACACCCCACAGATTCAACTCTTCCATCTCAAAATCGTGGTAAAACTTTCTGAATCTTTGTATTGTTGAGTGAACTAGGATTTACAATTGGTATCAGAGCCAAACGAGCTCGGATTTGAGAAAGTTTCAACATTTCATATTTGGGTGTTCTTCGTGTTCTTCACAAATTTCAGCAAATTTTGATATGTTTTGTTGGTGCTTTGGATGATGCTTGAGTGTTAAGGATTGAAGATGAAAGTATTATAGATCATTTCTCAAACCTTTCTTGAACAATTTTCTGGGTTTATGGATTGATTTTCTGGTATGTGTATGAGAAAGCTTTCGCAAAGTTACTGTAGCAATTCGCGAGCTGTAGCAATTCGTGAATTTAAAAAAAAGAAAAAAATCAGTTCGCGAATGCACTGTAGCAATTTTGCGATCACTATAGCAGTTCGCGATCACTGTAGTAGCTCGCAAACACTGTAGCAATTCGCGAATTTACTGTAGCAGTTCGCGATCACTGTAGCAGTTCGCGAAAAAGAAAAAATTTTGCGAATGCACTGTAGCAGTTCACATCTTCTTAACTGTAGCAGCTTGAAATACAGTTACTGTAGTAGTTCCGAATAAAATCAGTTCGCGAAGTCACTGTAGATCGCGGAGTTACTGTAGCTAGCGAAGTTAGTGTAGCAGTTCAAAAATTCAGTTCGCAAACTTACTGTAGCTCGCAAAGTGTGTAAGTCTCGAATTGTGATTCGTGATATAAAAAAAAATCAGTTCGCGAATAGTAGTTCGCAAATTGGCAGTTCGCGAAAAAATTTCGCTGGTATTGTAGTTCGCGAATAATAGACCGCGGTACTGTAGCAATGTTTTTTTTTTAAAAAAAAAATTCTTCAAATCCACAAAGCGCGTCAACGATCACGTATCCAACAATCAAGTAAGGACAATATTGGCAAATTGAAGAGAAGTTTTGGTAATTTTTCACGAAATTTTCAAAATCATCTCAAAATTTTCAGTGCACACAAAATTATCGACGCTCATAATTTTCCGAAACTTCAAGCTATCTTTTGACAAACCAAACTTTTAGGAACTAAACTTTCATAAGTCATTTATTTCGAAGTAATAATTAACTTAAAATTAATAATTTATTATGGATGCTCAAGCTAAAGAAATTGAGGAATTAAAGCATAAAATAAATGAGCTAAATCATCTTGAACTCAAAGCAACAATGTGGAATGCAAAAACTGAACAATATGAGATTAGCCTAGATTACCGCAATAACTGTTACATTAGAGCTATCCCTTTAGAGAAAATTATTGCGAAACTAGTCAACCAAAATTCTTTCTCAACACTTGACGGGCAAAACAATTTATATCGTAATAAACCATCTCGTGGATGGAAATTCCGATGGTTGCTAGTAAAATTTTCGAATTAAACGCAACCTTGGAATCGGAAAGAGTAGGTTTTCAAGCGGGAAAGCAAAAACTTTTAGAGGAAATTTCAAATCTCAAAAACTCCCAGCCCTTACATGTTCTAAATGGTCGTCTATAGAAATATCTTTATCTACACAGGATAAGAGTATTCAAACAGACGATCTTGTTCCCAAACCTCAAAAGGCGAATACTCATCCTAAGTCACATGTGACAACTTTAAAGTCCACGGTGACCCAAACAGAAACGATTAATAAAAGTCTTCAGCTCAATACTTCCAATGAACAAAAGAAAATTAGGAAAGAGGAAAGAAAATCTTCAACTGTTCCTAAAACTAAAATAGATAAAGCTTCAACTAATAATTCTGAGTCATTAGTGACTAAATCTTCAAATGCTAACATTAATTCGAAGTCACTTCTGACAGATGCTGAAATGATAAGTAAAAGCAGAGTATTAAAGATCGCAAAGTAACAAATGAAGACGAGGAATGCGAATGAAAAATCAATTCTATCTTCGAAAATTAAGTTAAAAAATGTTAAAGATTATTCCTCACCAATTCCTATGAAAATGAAAGCGCACAAAGAAGAAGTTTCAAGCTCAAGCAAGCGATCCTCTCAATCCTCCAAAACTCATCATTCTTTAAAGAATGATAGAACTGAATTTGCTTACCTCTTAAAAAATGCTTATCATTCTCGTAAGCGCAATTCTAAGAAAATTCATCATTTTGATGTGAATCGTGTGAACACTTCACGTAGGAAGAACATTTCATGTACTAACAATGCCATAATTCTATATGTTCTTATGCTTTCCTGAAATATCCAGTCCATGTTAAGTCTGAGACACACCTTAGGCGATTGACTTCGGAGAAAATTTTAGATCTTCAAAACACCTGTGCTGAATGAATGATAGAATTGAATTTGCTTACCTCTTAAAAAATGCTTATCATTCTCGTAAGCGCAATTCTAAGAAAATTCATCATTTTGATGTGAATCGTGTGAACACTTCACGTAGGAAGAACATTTCATGTACTAACAATGCCATAATTCTATATGTTCTTATGCTTTCCTGAAATATCCAGTCCATGTTAAGTCTGAGACACACCTTAGGCGATTGACTTCGGAGAAAATTTTAGATCTTCAAAACACACATTCACCTGTGCTGAAATGTCATACCCGTGTCAAATTAGTCCTAAATGGATACCCTAAAGCTACATTAATGGATGATTTAGGGCAAAATTTGACCCCTACTGTGCATAAAATGTTTTCTGCTAATAAGGGAGGACCCATTCGTAAATGGGTACCAAAGGCCCGATAACTTTTGCAGATATTCCATCATGAGTAGGTACATAGAGATGGTTACTCCACGCCCATGACTGGTATCCACGAGAGTGTGACAACGACTTTCCCTCATGTACGGTACACGAAGCTACTCCACATACATGATCAAGGGATGTGACGCGAGCAACTAAATTCCAGCTAACAACTTTGGTAAAATTCCAAATATGCATAAAATTTCATAATCGATTCAATATGAATATATGCTCAACATACCCAATACGTTAGTGATATCTAGGATAAACTGGTCTTTATTCCTGTTAAGATACATTCCTCATCCTAGTAGACATGTTAAATAAGACTCCTAAAGATTCGTAAATACTTATATTCTGAGGGACCTTGCTTTAAAATCAAGGGGGAGTTCTGAAAGCCCAACGTGAGCCCAAAATCTTAAAACTCGCGAAGTGATCTTTAAATAAATCTTATCTTACAATTCAGGAATTAAATTTTTCACTCTTTCAACATCTAGTTTCCGAGTCCAATTGAGATTCACTTCAGCAATTTTGACTCGTCAACATTTAGTTCGCGAACCAATACTTCAATTTTTCAATCATCTGATTCGCAACTCTATTTCATGAAGTCGACATGAAATCAATTCGCGAACCCTATTGGGTCTGTCTTTCAAAACCTTCGCGGTCTAATTTCAATCTCATTTTTTCCTTCGCCCCGCGAAGTTCAGTTGAGTTAATCTGCTCTAATTCGCTTGCTGCCCGCTTCACGTATCGAACTCGCCAAATTCTCTCCTTCGTGAAGCAGATCTTCAACCTTTTATAGATTTCACAAATTTTAGTCGACTACCACAGATATTTGCAACCTTACAGTTCGCAAATCGCCGTTTCAAAAAATTGCTAATTTCGTGTTTTTGCCGATGTTTAATCGACTTAAATAATGTTTTTATGTGTTTAATCGAGTTTAGGTAATGATTCTAAATGTTTAATCAATGTCTGGAGTTAAGTTCTGGAGAAAATTGTGTAATTTTTTCTCGAATTTTGATCTCACCTTATAAGGGCTTAAGTTTGTCTCGAAATCTGACTTCGAAATCAGCTCTCGACAACCATTTGAAAATAGACCCACTATCAGAGTGCGAAACTCACAAGGCTGAATCATGAGACAAATTCCAAACATTAAAACACTCATTACGAACATTACATTGCCAAAACGCAAAAACATTCTCACAATTCCAAATCATGAGGCAAAAGTGCAAACATTACTTTTGATGGCAAACTACGAAAATTACTTTTTTTCAAAACACGCAAAAAAAAAACACTCAAAAGCTACAACGCCTTGTGAGTACCCAACATAAAATAGCTAGTAAAGCTACGAATAAGCACGTAAGAAGAGCAAGCTGGAGCCTCAGACTTTTCAAATTGCGTTCAAAATTACGTACTAACTCCACATGTTCTTCAGTCTCATTTTCACGACCTTGTTGCTGCATCCAATTCATTTCTTGTTAGCTCAACGACAATGCTGGAAATAAGTAGATTGATTCGTAGTGTTGTTCGGGCATACCTATTTATAGGCATCAATGGACCAAAAGCATCATTTTCATTCAGACAACGTAATAAATTTTACAGATACATGTTTTGACTTAAGGGTTCAACGCCACGTGAGAAAGTGATGTTTTCTTCATCTACTACCGGATTTTGCGTCACAAAAATCTTTTTTAAAACTCGTCGAGTAGATGTTAATATTGATGGTTACTTTAGATTAAGCTTGAGGACACTTACGAGAAAATTTCTCTAGACTTCATCTGCAAGTTATGTCTCTCTAATTGACGGGGAGAAATTTCTTGCCAGACATAATGGTTATCAAATTAGTTACTTTTCCGAACAACACTTGCAAAAAAATTATTAATTAATTTAGGGGAGAATATTGCTATGCTTGTGAAATTTGGCAAATTCTCAGTCAATAGAAGAGAGCATCTATCGAATTTTAAGGGGGAGTAAGAAATTTTATTCTGACTGATTCTGATTTTCTAAGCAATTTATAAAGTTTCGCATCATTTTAGAAAAACATGTCAGATTTTCTAAGCAATTTATAGAGTTTCGCATCATTTTAGAAAAACATGTCTGATTTGGGCCTTTCAAAAAACACTTGGCAAATAGGCTTTCGAAATCCTCGCAAGATATTCCGAAACCTTGTCGCAACCCATTTCGCCAAAGTATAGAAAATCAAATCACTGTTAAAAAATACTCAAATTGCGAGACCCTCGCAAATCGCCGAACTCAAACTTCTTCCTAAAAATCCTCCGATTTTGAGTTTAATCGGTATAAAACCTTTTCCCCATTAAATGCTTTTGATTTCGCATCGACTAAATGTTTGTTTGCCTCAGATTTCATATCATAAATCAATTGTTGTTCGTGTTTTTCAGTTTCGAAATTTTGCTTTTCAAAAAACTCGTCGATTAAGTGTCAATCTTGATGGTTATCGAGTTTACTTGATGTATCTTAGCTTAAAACCAAAGTTCCTTGCTATCACCTAGGAGAATTTTTTGTGTAATCAAGTTCATACATTCAATTTCGTGAATCAGTCTCATGGTGTCATCAAGTTTCGCGAGTCAGATTAAGAACTGGGAGTTTCGCGAATTCAGTTCACTTTTCACTGAAACTCACGTTTCGCGAACCTTCTCCAGCTTCGCGATCCAATTCGAATTCGCGAATAATTCAGTTCGCGAACCCATCAATTTTGCGAATCCAAATTCCAGTCCAGTTCGCAATCCAATTCTCAAATCCATTTCACGAATCAATATTTTTTCGCGAACCCCAAGCACCCATTTTATAAACTCGGTACCTGATTTTTTTTCGAAAAACACCTAGTGAAACAACTACGTCTCCCAACATGGTTGGTATCTCTCGTGTTGCCCACAACCATGACTGGCATGCACCGTGAGCAACTCCCAGCGTGTATGGTATCTTCGGTTGCTCCACATATACGACTGGATAGCGATGCGAGCAACCACACGAAGGTACATTATATACATGCATGATTCAAAAGAACTTTAAATGTTAAAATTTTAGCATGCATATGAGCTGAAATGTCTAAGACCCTCTCATAGGTATTTTCACTTCATACATATTAAAAAAAATTCAAGCTTAAAATTCACGTATGCATATAAGCTAAATCGTTAAAATACCTATTTTAAGTGTTAAATAGCGAAAACGTACATTCTAATGCATTTTTAAAGAACTATAATTCTTTAGTTTGCATATAATATGAAAATAGATAAATATGTTCACGCTTATTTAATTGAGAGAGAACTTATATGTTTTAACGTGCATGCATTGAGTGGGAGTATCACCCCATAATTACGAGGGGGGAGTACATTTTAGGGGGAGTACATCTTAGGTGCACGATTTGAGGGGGAGAAACTAACTTTAACCCATATACATATACGTATACATATATATCTGCTACTACTATTACTATTACTTTAACCCATATACATATCTACTACTATTACTTTAATACCTATAAGTATATATCGGTATATACGAATATAAAAAAAGGGATAAGAAATCAGAAAAAAAAGAAAGAATGGGAAAAAAAAAAGAAAAACCCTCTCAGGCGTTTC
This sequence comes from Craterostigma plantagineum, assembly GCA_027422505.1. Lineage (NCBI taxonomy): Eukaryota > Viridiplantae > Streptophyta > Magnoliopsida > Lamiales > Linderniaceae > Craterostigma > Craterostigma plantagineum. The sequence goes on from JAPQWV010001784.1 coordinate 58,365, forward strand.
CACCTCCCAAGACGGACTTCAACTGAAAACAAGCAACCCTCGATAACTCAAGAATTTCAAAAAGGTGAAGGTGACATCCTCACACTAACATGAAGACGACATCAACTGACCTGCTCCGACTTGCTGATCAAGCAACACTCACCAAAATTGACGGACGCATGGATTCTAAGTTCCCATGGTTCAGTGAGACCAACATGAACATAACCCCGGAACGTAGCCGAGAGTTAGTAAAGATTTCAAATCCATAAAAGCCACATCCCTATTTGGCAATTCTTGACAAAACCGAAGAGCGGAAGATACAAAATTCCCTTAGCTCACAAATTACTCGGACCATCCCATATAGATGCAGGAGTTGATTTCTATCATCTCCCGGGTAGAAGTCGCCTTATTTGGTCCAATGGCGCAAGCACAACCGAGCCTTACCCACTCATCGATCTTCCAAAAAGACCGATGTTTCATCAAACCACGGGAGCCACGTATGCTATTACCGCTTCACTTGGAAGCGGGAGATATTGAATTAAGTGGTAGTTAGCCCACACCACTGAACTTTCTTTAACACATCTGAGTCTAGGTGTCCTCACTTCCTCAATATTTTTTATATTTTTTTAGGACACATGCACCTTTTCTTATTCGGACTTCGTGACCAGATCAGAACTTCCGTAGACACATCCTCTTAGATGTGATTCCATGATTGGAAGGAAGTCCTGCGTTGCAACATCCAAACAACAACGGTTTCAGGTCATCGCCTATGAGCTACGCTCCTAGGTTGATGTTAACGGGATGCCTAAGTGGCCCTAGTTTATCAGGTCCTGTCCTTACAGGCCACGTCTCAGAGTTTGTCTCTGAAGCCGTGTGGACGGATCGCTTTAGTGGCTCCGTCTGGTTATTACCCTAACCGACCTGTCGTTTGTGTCCTTCTTAGCTTCCTATACAAGCATCCCGATTTCGTTTACAACGAATCACCATGACGGAGATAAGGGAATACGTATAAACAAACTGGTCGGACCACCCACCATTTCCGCCAAGCGTACCACTCTGAAGCCGGGCTCTACAAAACTTAAAATATACATTCCAAAGGAGCTCGGCACAACTTAGAACCCCACATACACCTTTTCTTCGAAAACCAGACAAGCTTCGCCGAGGCCGAACCATACAACTTCCTTCACACAATGGCGAATCCGGCGCCACGAAAAAAGAAGATTTACCATGTTTCAACCTCCATTGAAGGAGAAGATTAACCTGAGTATCCACCATTTCCACCGTGCCAACCACTCTGACGACATGCTCTCATGCAATTGAATGAATAATCATAAGGAGCCCAAAAATATTTTCGAAAATACACCCCACGCCTACCTTCTTTCGGAGCCAGGGCCGAACAAGACACTTCTTTCGAAGATGACGAATCTAACACCAAGAAGTAGAGTAATCGTGACTACTAATCAACTCTATTATCTTGTCCCGAAAACGCGATCTTCTTGCCAAAGATGATGTCCCATTTTTACCCATGACGATTTCCCCAGCTCGATGTTTTCTTGGGAAAGGAGTACTAAAGTAAGGGGGGCAACTTCACGATGAAATTGCAATATAGATCATACAATGCCAAATCTCAAGCGTTTTCAAATAATCAAAGCGAAGAGACCACAGAGTCCAACGATTGAAATTGTCGCCTCAAGTACGACTCCCCGATATTAAGGAAACACCCCAATCACAACGTAAAAAGGTTGAACAAATGTAGGGGAGCTGTACCATTGTTGTAGGGAGAGATCGGACACAAAAAAAACTAAGATACGACCAACAACTTCAGCATTGACTTGAAGCATCAAAGCTGCCGACTCGCGTACAGCTCTTCGATTTTAAAGAAAACTCCCAATCCCAACACAAGGTTGAGCAAATGTAGGGGGAGTTGCAACAAGTGAGGGAGAGCTAGAACACCTAAAGAGAATATTCGACTCGTGTACGTCTCTCCAAATTTAAAGAGAACTCCTGAATCCCAGCAAAAGGTTGAATAAACGTAGGGGGAGTAGTGATTATCCAAGGGAGAGATCGACACAACAAAGAGAAAATCCGCCGCGTGTATATCTCTCCAAATTTAAGAGAAATTCCTCAATCCCAAACGCAAGGTTGATCAAATGCAGGGGGAGTGGTACTATCCAGGGGAGAGATTGAACACAAAAAGATATGATCCAACAAGAAGCTTTGAACACTTAAGAGAGAAGTTCAAGAGCCGATGAGCTTGAAGATCTTGAAAGAAGAGGTCAGAAGACAAGACAAAGGAGGATGTGATTGAAGATAACACCGTGCAAAAGCTTTCGCGAACGCAATTCTGATACATGTTCTTTGAGGACTCATGATGATTACAAGACGAAGATATCCAGCGCTAATTGCAAATTGAACACAAGTGGGAGATTGTTAGGAATTATTGTGTTCAATTTATTATATTATCTTAGCCTTGTAATTTTATTTAAGTGAACTGAGCTTTATTTGTAAAGCCCAGTGAGCTTATTTGTAATGGGCTTCCATGAAGCCTAAGTACAATATACCAACTGTGGTATATGTACTAAAACCCTAAACACACATTGAGGGTGTCTTGTGTGTGAAATTATAGGGAGAATTTTTTTCAAGAAAGCTCCAACCCTCTCAGAACAAACGCACGCACAACACCCCACGATACAACTCTTGCATCTCAAATTGTGGTAAAACTTTCTGAATCTTTGTATTGTTGGATAAACTAGGATTTATAGACGCAACTACTTTTTGTTATCTAATTATTTGGCAGTACGAGAAGGACTCGATATGCGTCTTATGGATGTTTGTAACTGTTTATCTATACGGATCTCTTGACTATGATATCTAAAAATATATATATATATATATATATATATGAAGCTTCACGAGGGATTCAAATTACCTGAAATTTCAGGGCCACGAAATGAGTACTCAATTAAAGTTAATAAATCGCTTTATGGATTAAGCAATCAGGGCGTCTGTGGTATACGCCTAAGGGAATTTTTTAGTGAAAGAAGGGATAAAATGATCAAACTTGCCCTTGTATATTCATGAAATGATCTAAAAATGAGTTTGTCATTATAGCAAGTTTACGTTGATGATGTCAACTATTGGAACTCTGGAGAGTTATCAAAGCTGTTGATTGTTTGAAAAGGAGTTCGAATGAAAGATCTCGAAAAAACAAAGATATTGTCTCGGACTGCAAATTGAATATTTAAAGAATGGAATATTTGTACATCAAGAAACTTATAAGAAAAAGGTATTGGAAAGGTTTTTACATGGACAAAGCTCATCCATTGGATACTCCGATGATTGTCCGATCGTTAGACAGTAGATCCATTCAGAATCACGTGAAAATGAGAAGAGCTACTTGGTCCTGAAGTACCATTGTTAGGAATTTGTTGTAGTGTCCTCTAGTTATTTAAGTTTTGGGTCTTTGTTTCTTGTTCTTGGGTTGTAGTAGTTTGGGGAGACAACTTGTATATTGTAGACTTTTTGGACTTGGGCTTTAATATACCAAAGAGTTGTGGTATATAAAGCCCATATTCACCCTTGTTAGGGTTTTGATCAAAAGAAAATTCCTTGAAGCAGTTCTCGATAAACACAGACACAAACACACACTGAGGTGCTTCATACGGTCTTAACTTTCTAATAATCTTTTGATCCTTGTTTGGTAATAAGTGGACCAACAGTGTATCAGAGCAAAACGTGGATCGATCTCATCATTTTGAATCCAGTTTTGTTCAATTCTGAAAAGATTCGAAAGAACCCTGCTCAAATCCATTTTCGATTTTTCATTCATGTGCCTTTTAATCGTTTTTTTTTTTACCATCTTTTGGTGAGGAAAATCGTTAATGAGTGCATTTCTGTTCTTTCACATAGATTATAGTCAAGTTTGAGTTGTTTTGAACCAGAAAATCGAGTCTGAAATTTATTTTTTCTGGGTCTGCTCTTCACTTTCGGTAGATTTTTCACACAGCTTCTTTGAATTTTGAAGTAGATTCGATGGAGATGCTTTAATTTCGCAGGAATCGCCCGAATTCCTATCATAAGGGAAAATCGGTCGATTTGCAACACATCGCTCGATTTAAGCCTCGGCGATTTCCAGTCTCTAAGACTAAATCGCCCGATTTCCTTCCTTCCTGCAAGAGGAAATCGTATGATTCCACAGAATCGCCCGATTTCACTGTAGCGAACATGAATTCTCTTCAAAACACTAATTGGTAATTTGAGTCAAATCGCCGATTTGATAAATCATCCGATTAATAAATCGTTCGATTTAACCTTACACGATTTCGCTCAATTGTCCGATTGACACATTCTTCCCTTACCACAAATCGTCCGATTTAAATCTCTTAGTAATAAGTTTCAAATCGTCCGATTTTTTTTAACTAAAGTCATTCGAATCAAATCCTTTAAGGCTCGCCCGAAACATATCTCGTCCGATTTCAGTTTCTGACCCAACCTATCCAAGTAAATCTGTTGAGTCGCCCGATTTAAATCAACATCAAGTCACTCAATTTTCACAATTAGGATCTGTGCTGTCCCGTTCCAGCTCTTAACTGTCGCGAACAATTTAAACTGAAATCGTCCGATTTATTTTCTTAACAAGAGTTGCAAGAACCAAAAGTTTTTAAGTAAAATCGACTAGTCTTAGATTATTTTTTTTTGCAACAACCACCATATTATAAATAAGTAAAATAGAACACTTAATATTATTCTTATTTTTTCAAACTTGACTAAATTATTCGAGACTAACATTTCATTTCGCAGATCACTTCCACGTAACGATCACTACCAAACAACAAATGGATTCCTTAGCCATGGGAAGCGACATCCGTGTTCCAGTTCTGAGCGCGGAGACTTCGGAGTCTGGAGAGCAGATTCCTAACTTTCTTGAAATAAAGGACAATGGCGAAGACATCATTGATTCTATTGAGAATGGACCACAACAATTCTGGGTCACAGTCCGTGGTGACAACACCGTCACCCCAGCAGTTCAAGAGAGCACAATACTCAAAACTCCAGCACAATACATGATGGCAGAAAAGAAACGAGCTAAAGCAGATCTTCTGGCAAGAAATTACTTGATGCAAGCCTTACCTAATGACATACTGATTCAAGTGGATAGCTTTCCAACTGCTAAAGGCAATGTGGGATGAATTGCAAAATTAATGCAAGGAACAGAGAGTGGACTAAGAGCCAAGAAAGCTAACCCCTTGCAGCATACGATTCATTCAAGGCTAAGCCTGATGAGCAAATCAGCGAGATCTACAACAGGTTCATGGTCCTCTGTAAACGAATTAAGGAAGATAAACATCATAAAAACTAACATGGAACTCATGTCAAATTTCTTACCTCCCTACCTCCAGAATGGAGAAAGTCACCACACACTTCAGGCTTAACAAGGACCTAGATCAGATTGATATTCACAGTGTTTACGAAAGTCTGGAGCAGCACAATGACGATGTTTATGAAGCGATCGGAGAAGAAGAGGTAAAGCAATCATGGACACCGTTTGCCCTAGTGACAGATACTAATCTTAAGAAAAGTGCAAAAGCTGCAAGGAGTAAGTCTGTTAAGTCCTCCAGTCCATTAGAAAGTGAAGACTCTGAGTCAGAATCAGACCCTGAATTCAAAGATTTCGAGAAGCACGTGGCTTTTTATAACGAAAAGAATGGCAAAACAATATTTCAAAAAATCATCATCATCGGTCCAATCGTCAGAGAGTCTCATCAAGTTCCACACCGCCGCCAAAGCTTTTTCAACAACCCTGATACTAGGAATGACTCTGAGCCTAGCAAATGCTTCAATTGTGGAAAGCCTGGGCACTTCGCTAGAGACTGTTACCTTCCCAAGAAAAAGGATGAAGAGTACTACACCAGAAAACTTCAACTGCTCAAACGAAGAAATCTGGAACAACCTAAGCATTGATGGCTGAACAGGATCACTGGCTAGACGATACATCTGAAAGTGAGACAGAGAAGATAGCCCTGATGGCTCTGGTGGAAGAAGATGACTCTGAGCAAAAGAACAGGAAGCCAATGCTGATACTGAAGACAAGGAGCTATCTTCCGGAAAGGAGGTAGAACTCTTAACCTAAAACTGTATTCTGAACTTCAAGAAAAAAACATTATCCTTCAAAATGAACTTAAATACCTCAGGTCAACAGAAGTGAAGTTATTTAACTCATTAGAAATCCTAGATACGACCCGTGAAGAAGTATGTAGATTAGAAACTTGCTTAGTTGACTTGAGAGGTAACCTATCTGAATCTGAATCAAAGGTAATGACTTACAGGCTCGGTTTTGACAATAATTATGCATGCCTACTTAAGCAATTACGAGAAAATAGCAACCTAGAATGTCTGCTAGAAGTACACACACAGTCTAAAGTTGATAGTCGTGACTTAGAAATAGAAGATTTGAAAACACAGACTAGTGAGCTAAAGGACAAATTGACAACTTGCAACGATGAGCGAATCAACAAAACATGCGAGTTCGATATCCTAAATAAAGAACGTGCAAAATTTTATGCTAAGATTAAGAGCTCGAAGACTTACTTATTAGAGAGGACAATCAGATAGAACGATCTTCATGAATAAGCCTAGAGACATAGAATTCTATGACCCACATGAAGGATTAGGCTTCAATCCAAACTCTATAGTAAAGAGACCACTACCTCTTTATGATGTTAGTTTCTCCGGGTTAAATCTGCCTTATCTAATGCCTTTCACAAGCTCATCTGGCATGATGCACTAGAAGAGAAAAAGAGAAATAGGAAGGATGGGCAGAAATCACTATTAATTATGAAGAACTGTATGATAGTTACAAGACGAGGGAAATATCATTATCTAATCCTGATGACTTCTTACTTATTTATCCGCCTTCGTCTAATGAAGTAGGTATCGAAGACCAAATATCTCTAATACATATATACCAACTAAAATCAGAGTAATGTCAGACTTGCAATCAAACTTGGAATCTGAAAGGATAAGGTTCCAGATAGAGAATGGAATACTACTTAGTATATTTTCCTCACTTGAAAACAAAATTGACAGCAGCGAATTACAGTCTCAACTCTAGAGTCAGAAAGGATAACTCTCCAAGTAGAGAATAAAATTCTATTAAGTATAATTTTCCTCTCTAGAGACTCAAATCGACATCGGCATAGCTTCAGGATCTCTACAAATTCCTTTAACCAAATGTCAAATATCTATCCCCACCGACACTAGGAAGAAAAGAAAGCAGATTGCATCTGGCAAATCTAAGCTTACTAACCCATCCTTGCATGTGCTCACAGGCAATCCTCTAAATAAGAAAGGGAAGAAGAAAGCCACAGGAGACAGACTACCAAAGAGCGATGTCACTTATTCCTCTAAAAAGAAGCAGCCTGTTGATTTTGAAGCATCTAGTTCTAATTTTGTAATAGGCGTCAATTGTGTGCTAATAATTATCCTGGTGAACCTTCGTCTATTCTTTTGAAGCCTGTAACGACTACTAAGAATCGTACCTACTATTCTAGCTATGATGATGCTTTTATCTTAAACGCTAAATACCAATCTATCAATGTAAGTACTTCAAAGGAAACACCACCATCCTCTCTTAAATCAAAGTACAAACCTGACAAAAGACAAGGACAAGCCAACAAAGTTAAAGCTATAGGAAGGCGTAGCATATTGGTTACAAAACAACCTCAGAGCATGGACAAATCACTGTCATCCTCTTGGAATAGAAAGATATGGGTCCCTAATCAATCAACTGAAGTTGTAGATAAATTTAATACTGACCTTAGAAACAGACCCATAGAAAGAATACACAGACTATAAAACTAATGAGGGAGGACCCGTCCTTAAATGGGTACCTAAATCTCATTGATTATTTTTTGCAGATCCGTCATGTGTGGATACTTGATTCTGGTTGTTCTACACACATGACTGGAAGAAAAGAGCTTTTGAGTACTACACCGAACAATTCGGTGGAAATGTGCGCTTTGGAAACAACCACGCGGCTCCTATCTTAGGACATGGCGATCTAATTCATGATAACCTGACGATCAAGGGGGTTTCATATGTTAAGGGTCTCAGTCATAATCTCTTCAGCATTGGACAATTCTGCGACAGACAACTAAAGGTTCAATTTCATGCTGAAGGTTGCAGTATTACTGATAAGAGTGGTCGAGACCTTCTAACTGGAACGAGGAAGACAAATCTTTATACCATCGATTTGAAAACTATTCGACCCTCGTCCAAACTGTGTCTCATGACGAAGAATTCAATTCAACAAAGTGATCTTTGGCATCAAAGACTTTCCCACCTCAACATCAAAACGTTGAATAGACTACACACTGACAAACTAGTGAGTGGATTACCAGCCTTGAAATATCACAAGGAACATCTCTGCAGTGCATGCGAATTGGGGAAAATGAGAAGAGCATCACACAAGGCAAAGCTCGTAGCTTCAACTTCCCGACCACTAGAACTACTGCACATGGATCTGTGTGGACCTATGAGAGTACAAAGCATCAATGGACGAAAATACGTTCTGGTAATAGTGGATGATTTCTCTCGTATGCGTGGACTAGATACCTTAGGACAAAAGATGAGACGCCCGACTTGATCATAGATTTTGTGAGGAAAACTCAGAACTCACTGGAATTCAATGTTCAAGTGATTCGAACTGACAATGGTACTGAATTCAAGAATCAATTGCTTGACAATTTCTATTCATCACTCGGAATCACTCAGCAATTCGCAGCAGCGAGGACACCCCAACAGAATGGAGTTGTGGAAAGGAAAAATCGTACTCTAGTTGAAGCTGCTCGTACAATGCTAATACAATCGAAACTTCCTCATTTTCTCTGGGCCGAAGCAGTGAGCACAGCATGTTTCACTCAGAACAGAACTAGCATTCATAAAAGATTCGGAAAAACTCCTTACGAGCTCATCAACAAAAGAATACCAACATCAGGTTTCTTCGAGTATTTGGCTGCAAATGCTTCGTTCTAAATGATAGAGAAGATCGATGAAAATTCGATCCTAAAGCATCGAAGGATATTCATTGGATACTCTGCTGAGTCCAAGGCATACAGCTACCTGCCACAAAAAACGAGCCGTTTGGAAAGTGCAAATATTACGTTCGATGAAGCGCCATCTATTGCTGCTGAACAGATAAGTCCACATTCTGGAGTCTTAAGAGTATGACTGAAGATCAACGTAACTCTTCAACCGAAAGAAGGATCATCTACTTCACAGACATTTAATGAAGACGAACTGAATCTCCTATTTGATCAGCTATATGTATGCCCTCGCCCACAACTAATGATACAACAGTTCCATCTATACACACTTCAACAGAGGCTGATGAGATGACTTCAAGTACCCCACCTCAGCTCCCACTAATCCTCAGCAAATATATAATGAAGATGCAGGGAATGTTCCATCGGATAATTCAGGTAACGAAGATCAAACTCTCATTGAAATCTCTAGTACCAGCGAAGCTGAACCTAGTGAGGAACTTGACCATGAGGAATTGAGTCAACCACTTCCTCACACAAGGAAATGGACTAGAGCTCACCCAACTTCTCAAATTATCGGAGACCCAAATCAAGGAATAAGCACACGCTCCTCAACAATAAACGAGAATTTATATGCATGCTTTCTAAGTCAAAGCGAACCAAGTAAGATTGAAGATGCATTAGCTGATCCAGACTGGATACAAGCCATGCATGAAGAAATCAATCAATTTGAGCGACTCCAAGTGTGGAAATTAGTCCCAAGACCACAAGGAAAAACAATTATAGGAACCAAGTGGATCTTCAAAACAAAAGAGATGAAGATGGAACTGTCATTCGGAACAAGGCCCGATTGGTGGCAAAAGGCTACAATCAACAAGAAGGAATTGACTACGACGAACATTTGCTCCAGTTGCTCGAATTGAGGCCATCCGACTATTTCTTGCGTATGCTGCTCACAAAACTTCACTGTTTTACCAGATGGATGTCAAGACAGCCTTCCTCAACGGGGTACTGAAAGAAGAAGTTTATGTAGCTCAACCTGCAGGCTTTGTGAGTGAAACTCATCCTGAACATGTGTACTTTCTGGAGAAAGCTCTATATGGACTAAAACAAGCCCCACGTGCTTGGTACGAGGCACTCTCTAGATTTTCTGATTAAATCAGGATTCACGAAAGGAAAGATTGACACGACACTTTTCATTAAAAGACACATTTCAGGGATTCTCCTCGTTCAAATATATGTTGATGATATTATCTTTGGGTCCCCAAATCCAAATTGTGCAAAGAATTTGGCGATTTAATGAGAACGAAATTCGAAATGAGCATGATGGAGAACTCAATTTTTTCTTGGACTTCAAGTTAAACAACTGTCAGAAGGCATTTTTATTAACCAATCAAAGTACATCCACGACATACTCAAGAAGTACAACTTGGATAATTCAACTACGAAGAACACCCCAATGTCTCCTTCCTGTAAGCTTGACTCAGACCCAGATGGAAAGCCAGTCAATCCAACCACATATCGGGGAATTATCGGATCACTCATGTATCTCACAGCCAGCAGACCTACATTGTTTTCGCCACATGTCTATGCGCTCGGTTCCAAGCCAATCCAAAGGAGTCACACATGCTAGCTGTGAAGAGAATAATGAAGTATCTCAAAGGAACCCCAACACTTGGACTATGGTATCCTAAGAACTCAAATTTTCAATTACTTGGTTATACTGACGCGGATTTTGCAGGATGTAAGATGGACAGGAAAGTACATCAGGAGGTCTACAATTCTTAGGTGACAAACTAGTAAGTTGGTCATCTAAGAAGCAAAATTGTGTATCCACATCCACCGCCGAGGCAGAGTATGTCGCTGCGGCGAGTTGCTGCTCTCAAATTCTGTGGTTGCGAACGCAACTACAGGATTACGGGTTTGATTTCAATAATATTCCTATATATAGCGACTCAAAGAGCGCCATAGCCATTACTTGCAACCCTGTTCACCATTCTCGCACAAAGCACATAGACCTTAGGTATCACTTTATAAAAGACCATGTGGAGAAGGGCACATTTGCCATGTACTTCGTAAATGGAGGTTCAGTTGGCCGACCTATTTACGAAGGCCTTGGATGAAACACGATTCCATTTCCTTGTAACTGAGTTAGGAATGCTGAATCGTGAATCTTAGGTGATCTACCTCCACGATTTTATTTTTTTTTTTGAGTGCACATATTTGTTTTCCTTAAAAAAAAAAATTATATTAATAATATTTGGTTTAAGGGAGCACTTAATTATATGCATATATGCTTAGTTTTGAGGGAAGTTTTTGCAGGAATTACTCGAATCTAGGGGGAGCGTTTAATGATATAACCCTTCAATAAGCGAAAAACGCTCTTACAACTCAAATACGCAAACATCTTCAAATACCAAATCACTCCAACGCTATTACAACTCAAATACGCAAAACATCTTCAAGATACAAATCACTCCAACAAGGAAAACTATGAATATCACTTGAAATGCGTACCAAGGTCTCAAAAGCCAGTACGGCGGGTTAGAACCCAAAACAGAATCGCCATAAAAACGATGAACAAGCACATAAGAAGTACAATCTCCAGTACTAACATATCCAGATTGTGACTGAAGCGACGCACTAACTCTACGTGCTCCCTGTTCTTTTCTTGGTCTCGCTGCTGATTCCAGTTCATATTTAGAAACTCGATTCGTTCGATTGAATAATTTACGGTCTTACCATGTTTCTTCAATCGGGCCTATTTATAGGCACAAATTCAACAACAAAATCGTTCGTCCGGAGGACAAAATCAATGATACAGATGAACTTTTGACTTGAGGGCTTAGCGCCGCGAACGAAAACGATGTTTTCTTTGTCGTTTATCGGATTCTGTCTCACAGAAATCGATCTTGGAAAACTCGATGATTTGATATTAAATTTTGGTGCCCAGTATCATAGATTGATTGAACATCTTGATATCCTCGATATTCTTCAAAGCTAATTTATGCAATTTCCAATTTATCTGGGCAAACACAAGAATCGTCCGATCTCCTAAATTTGGCTGATCAACAAAATTTCCTGACATCGCCCGATTTGTCATTCGGCGATTTTTATAGACGCCCGATTTCTAAAACAGTCATTCCGCTACAGTAAGTCTACCTAATATATATCTCAATTCGGCCGATTTCTCAAAATCGTCCGATTTTCTAACAGTGCCATTCAGCTAAAGATTTAATATCGGCGATTTCTATATCGCCCGATTTCTGTCGCCCGAATTCTATATCGGCCACTCCGCTACAGTAACCTTCCTTCATATAAATTTAAAATCGCCCGATTTCTCACTATTTTCCCCCAAATTTACACGATTAACGCCTTTAGATCTCTCTCAAATCTTGAAATACCTACATCGCTCAAGCTCACAAATCCCTCTCTTTGCATCTTTCTGGAAATTCCGACCTATCTACGGAAGCTCCTCACTGCATCTGCAAGTATTGGTTCAATTTTCATTTTTTCTCAGAGCTGTTAGTCTAGGGTTTACGAGTTCGTCCATATGTAACCTTCATATCATTGCTTTGAATATGCAAATTTCTATTCTATGTGGTTACTGAGATGATCTTAATTGTCATTTATCTATTTTCGCTGATTTCGTGATTTCTGAGTTCATCTGGCTCACATTCGCTCTTGCGGTTCAAACTGGTTCGCCAGTTACTGAAGGGATTTTATTTCAATTATCTGTTTTGCTTAGCTTGTTTTTTGTGATTTTCTTATTTACTTCGGTCTCACAGTCGCTCTTGCATTTCAAACTAATTTCGCCTGATTTTCGGTCTCCCTGTTTAGGAAAACTGTCTTTAATCGCTCGATTTTACACTCAAATTCAAAGTCGAATTCCTTCCTAAATCGTCCGATTTGTTTCAATCGTCCGATTTCATATGTATTCTCACAGCTGTCCCACAATCGCCCGAAATTGATTTTCTACTTACAAGTTCAATTTCAATTTCAATAGCCTGTGTCTACTTACAATTGCCCGATTCTAATCGCCCGATTTGATCAATCGCCGATTTGACTCAATCACTCGATTTGACTCTCAATCGACTCTAAATTGCCCGATTTCAACTTCAATCTTAATCGCCCGATTGCTTCTACATCCGCCTATACTACTCTTAACCGCCCGATTTCATTCATCGCCCTATTCTGCCATATATAATTGAGATTGAATTTGTCCGATTGAATGCTTCACTTAATACTTAAATCGTCCGATTATCATACAAGACAAGATCTTGAAATTTTCTAAGTCCCGTAAACATATTGTTCGAAATTTTATGGCTACATTATCCAAGTCCCACATCTCAATGTGCGATTACTCTCATCAATTTCAATCTGTCTCATCGTCAGTTCAATAACTGATTCCATAACTTTGCCGAACTTGGAATTTTAATTTTCTAATTCTTGTGAACATTAAAAAAAAAGGGGGATTATCTTACTAATATTTGCATTCTTTCTCTACAGATTGATCACTATGGTGCGCGAAATTGACGAAGTTTTCCCATCTAAGACTGGGCTCAAGGCTTCCCAATAACGTCCAGTTGGATTTTGAAAATACCCAATGTCCCGATCCTATCATCCTCAAAATTCTTCAACAAAACTCCTCTCAACAATGCCTTTTGTAAAAATCGAGCGTGTCCCCGAAGTCTACGTACAACAATTTTGTCCTCTGCTCCAAAATCCAACCGACAACCCACAACCAATCCGTCTCTCTGCCCAAATTGACAACACCATTGTCGTCCTGACCCCCGCTATAATACGCTCCCAACTAAACCTACCAACCACACTCATTTATGATAAACATCCGACTTCTGATCATTTGATTGCCGACTTCCTCTTCATGGGATACAAGCCCAATGCCCAGAAATCCATTCATCTCCCAGACTTTTGCGCCAAAGACATAACTCCGACCCTGGCGGACGCTATTCTTACTCGTCAACAGTGCCTATCCCCTAAGCACACCGGATCAGACCGCTGCAACCGCCATATCATGTTGATCTTCCACGGCATAGTCTTCAACAAAAACTATGATATCGCCCAACTCATATGGTCTGACCTTGTTGATCAACTACGAAGACGAAAATTCAGCTCCACAAGAGTCCTCCCTTACGTAAGATGGTTTCCCATCCTGGTTCAACACTTCATCGACCTTCACCCAGAAATCGAACGTCGTCCCCAACTCGAAGGCTATGACATACCCAAGCTCGGCAAAATACAATCCACCAAGAAAAAGTCGAAATTCGATGAAGAAGCCATGCTATTAGGGGAACACCTCCTTCAACTCCTCGACAAAGCAGATCCCATGCTACAAGCCTATCTGCGAGCCAACAATCTAGAAGATATCCCCACGATTCAACTGAACCCCGTTGAATCTAACCCCGGGACTAGCCAACCCCGACAACCAAGTATAGGTCTACAGACGCCCCGCATCTCCAAAACAAAAACAAAAGAAGAAAATCGAAAGGGATGCCAACGAGCAGCAAGAAGCAAACGCGTACTAAACAAAAAGCACGATCATCCTCCTTCATCCTCTAGTCAGCAAATAATCCGGACCGATCCCATAGGTTCAGGGGGATGACTTTTGTCCTCCCCCGAGTAGAAGTCGCGACATCTGGTCCACTCGTGCAAAGTACCCCACCTGTCCACTCAATCGTCTCTCAACAGACGATGTTTTCACTTTCTCACGAGGAACCACGTCAGCCATCTCCTCCTCGCTCTGAGGGGGTCGATGTTGAAATACGCAGTCCTCCGCCTCACACTGCACTTTCCACTGTCCACAACGAGTCTAGTAACCTCACCACCTATTTT
>JAPQWV010001785.1:0-73210 GCA_027422505.1 Craterostigma plantagineum
AAATTTATAACCTTATTCACTAAATGTGAGTATAGCTAACGTAAGGATCGTCTCCACGGGGAAAATGGTTGATTTATTTCTAATTTTAAATTTGATCAATAATAATATAATAATGGTAATAATAACAAAGATAATATTAGTAATAATAATGATAATTAATGGGGGGTTTTTTTTGGTTTTGGGCGCAATCGCGAACGAGAAAATATCGAAACTAACAACGATAAAATAATAGTCGCTAAACATTTTAATTAAAGCGCAATTAAAATTTATAAATGCTAATGAAACAACGACGCAAAATGGGGATGAAAACTCAGTTCTTGCTAATTTTCGGCAACAACGCACAGCAGCTCAAACGCCCGAATAATTTGCTCCAGTAACGAGTGACGAGTGACCAGAATTAAATAATAAATAAAATAGCTATTCCTAATTGTTTCTAGCCACTTTAATGTAAAGAAACTAAGCTACGTAGAATGAAAGTTTTAACATAAACATGAAACGCATAACTTGAATGATGTGCAATCTTAAGGAAACTACTCCACGTTGGTCAAAAACATATATTGGTAACAAGAAAACTAGGTGCAATCGTTGATTAAAGTTCGAATCAAAGATGGGCAACCCTATCAATCAGCAAAGGCCAACAACATAAGGAATAACCGTGAAAATATTTTGACAAAAGGGCAAACTTTCTTGAGGAATAAGTCAAACAGTTGGTAAGCAATATGATGAAGATGGTGAAAGAAGGAAGACGTATCTTATCTTAACACGTTAAGATAGAACTCTCTCTTACGTGGTATGAATTTCAGCCTTGAATTGTAAATGAGAACTTTTTGACCTACCATGAATTCTTTTCCATGTAGGAGTTTGTCGTGAAATTGCTCGTGCGTTCCTTGTACATTGTCGCATTCTCATAGGCTTCTGGGCGAATTTCTTCAAGTTCCTGTAACTGTAATTTTTTCGCTCCTCACGGCTTTTGTGGCCTCCATGTTGCATTGTTTCATTGCCCAAAAGCACGATGTTTCAATTTCAAACTGTTAACAGACACATCTTACCGAAAACAAGGCGATACGGTGACATTCGATTGGTGTTTGGAAAGCAGTACGTACCCCAAAGTGCATCGTCTAATATCAAGCTCCAATCCTTACGATTCGGTTCACGGTTTCTCCAAAATATTCTTGACCTCCCGATTTGAAATTTCAGCTTATCCGTTTGATTGTGGGTGCTTAGTAGTGGCAATCGATGATGTACTCCGTTTTGCGCATGAGCGCTTCCCCCGTGCGATTGCAAAATGCGTGTAAAACCACTTACCAAGTAATTAACTATATCGGCAACCAAGCTTGTTAATATTCCTTACCTTGAAGGCGAAATAGTTGCTCATCTGGAAATGTTTCAGAAATTGGTAGTGGCTCTTCGTCACGAATCAAACGGCTCAAGTGGTCCGCCACAGAGTTGTCCACGCCTTTGCGATCCTTGATCTCCCAATCAAATTCTTGAAGCAACAAAATCCATCGTATTAAGCGCGGTTTTGACTCCTTCTTCGACAACAATATTTAGAGAATAAATGACGTGGCTTTTTCTTCCGTCTTTTTGTCCAAGCACAACCCCAACGGCATATTTACTTGCATCACACATGAGCTCGAACGGTAACTCCCAATTTGGGGGTTGGATTATCGGTGCAGTAGTGAGTAATAGCTTTAACTTATTAAACGCCTCTTTGCACTCGTCCCCGAAATTGAACGGTACATCATTTCAAGTAGTCTTGAATTAGTTGAGCGATTTTTGAGAATCCTTGATAAATCTCCTGTAAAACTTGCATGACCAAGAAAGCTTCGAATTTCTCGAACATTAGTGGGGTATGGCAAATTAGATATCAATCTACCTTAGCCTTGTCTACCTCAATTCCTCGAGATGAAACTACATGACCTAGAGCTATTCCTTCTTTACACCATAAAATGACATTTCATAGTTAAGCACGAGATTTTTATCAATGCATCGTTTGAGAACTTTGACTAGATTATCAAGGCAATGAGCGAATGAATCTCCATAAACAGCGAAATCATCCATGAATATTGCAATGCATGTTTTTCGATTAAATCAGAAAATATACTCATCATGCATCGTTGAAATGTACCAGAGCAGTACATAAACCAAAGGCATGCGACGATATGCAAACGTACCAAATGGACAGATTCCTTCAAAACGCGTTTCTGCACAGGATCCTACTTGAGCCTATCGCGCTCTTGTTTCCTTCAAAACGCGTATCAATTTCTCTTCTTGGATGGAGGTCAAGTCATTTGCAATAATGACTGGCAACGTTTCTGCATCTCCCAATAGTAGTACTTGAGATGTGTTTGAAGATCCTTCAACTCCAACGTAGGTGTCCTGTTCTATAGAAGGAACAATTTTGCGTTAGGAATAGGTAATGAAAAAGTGTTCTTATCTGATTGGTCGTGAACTTCCGGAAGTGCGTGTAATGTCATGAGCGCGTCTCTGATATTTCGTCCACTTAAAAATGCAAATCTTTTTTGTTTTGCTATTCTTAATCACAATTCGAGTGTGTCATTAGTGAAATTATGCTCAAAATCATCTCGAACAAATGCATCAATCATACTACCCGGATTCGGGTTCATCGGGATATCTCATTGCATCAATTCATTGTAAGTTTTTTCACCATCAAACTCAAAAGTAAGAGTTCCTAAATCAACATCTATCTTTGTTTTAGCCGTTTTCTAAATGATTGACCTAATAAAATACAGCAGAATCAAATGCATGTTCATTACCCATGTCTACTATATAAAATCAGCGGGAAAAATAAATTTACCACATTTTACTAGAACATCTTCACTAACCTTCGGGATAAATAATGGATATTTGCTAATTGAATGCATATATCGATGCACTTAAGAGGTTCCATACTCATTTCATTGAACGCGATAGTGGCATAACATGATAGAAGTCCCTAAATCTAACATGGCATTAATTATTTTCTCTTCCCTATAGTAACTGAGATAGCAACATACCTGTGCCCTTACATTTTGGGGAAGTTTTTCGTTGAAGCGCAGCAGCGCAAACATTGTCACTTACTAGGATTTTCCTTCGGCCTTGCGTTTTCTTTGTTCGAGCACATTTCCTTTAAAAAATTTGCGTAATGTGGAATTTGCTTGATAGCATCCAATAGTGGAATGTTGATCTCGACTTTGCTGAAGGTCTCCATTATACTCTTTTCCTCTTCTTCTTGTTTCACCTTGGCAAACCTTCCAGGAAAACCTTCTTTGATTGGGGAGATGCAGAAACTTGGGCCCGTAGTTTACCTTTCTCAAATAGTAGTTTCTCTCTTGATTGATCTCAACTTGGGCCCGTAGTTTACCTTTCTCATTCTGCATTTGACTCATTTGTGCTGCGAGTTGAGACACTTGCCTGTCTAAATTGTGCATGCTTGAGCGCGTTCGTTAATGCTCGATCGAGTTTCCTGTTGAAAAAGTGACAGTACTAGTTGCTAAATTCTTAACAATATCCTCCAAGATATACTTGGGTTTTGATCGTGCTGCTTGTTGTGGAGGATTTGGTGGCCTTGGTGCTTGCTGCATGAAACCTGGCGGTTGATTTCCGTAACTCAGATTTGGGTGGTCACGCCATCCGGGATTGTATTGACTCGAGTATGGATCATAGCATTTTTGAGATGGCCCTGCGTATCCTCCAATTGCATTGGCTTGCTCACTAGGATCAAACTGAAGTGAAGGACGATTTGCCGTTGCATGTCCAACAAATGTACATAGCCTTTACCTGAAACGTTTTCCAATCACAAGTTTTTCCATAAGAGACGTTAGCGAATCTAATTTTTTCTCAAGCGAAGTAGTACTTACCTCGTTCATCCTTTGTTGGCCTACATCTTGACGTGTTCCAAATTGTTGCGCATTTGTAGACATGCTTTGGATCAGCCGTGCTTCGTCTGCCGTTTAATCACCAGCGCTCTTCCACTTGCTGCGTCAATCATGTTTCTCTCCATGGGTAGCAATCCTTCGTAGAAATACTGGATAAGCGTTAACTCGGAAATTTGATGATATGGACAGCTTGCGCACAACCGCTTGAATCTCTCCCAATATTCGTGAAGGGTTTCTTCGGTCCATGTCGAATCCCGTAGATTTCTTATGAATGTGTGCGGCACGAGATGCAGGGAAGAATTTGCAAGGAATTGCTTTTTAAGTTCGGCCCACGTAGTAATCAAACCCGATGGTAAGTAGTATAACCAGTCTTTTGCATGATCCGCCAGTGAGAATGGAAATGCACGGAGACTTATCTGATCTTCGGTGACCCCGTTTGGCTTCATCGTTGAGCAAATCATGTGAAATTCCCTGAAATGTTTGTGCGAATCCTCACCTGCGTTACCATGAAAAGTAGGAAGTAAATAAATTAAACCTGATTTTAACTCGAAAGGTGTTTGAAGAATGGGAAATTCAATGCAAAGCGGCCGTTGGTTAACATCCGGCGTAGCCATATCCGTCAATGTAAGACGGAGTGGTTGTTGATGTTCGGTTTCCTCCATGTCGCTTGCGGAAGTTTCTTGTTCGGATTCCGTGCTGGATATTGATATAGTGAAATCCTTTCCCCTTTTTGCCTTTCGATTCGCCCTCGTGGTTCTCTCGATTTTTGGATCGAATATTAATATACCTGTTCGAGAATATCGGGGCATAAACTAGAACAAAAAAATCGAATTAGAAGTAGAAGTAAATCAATTGAGACACCATCTTCCCCGGCAACGGCGCCAAAATTTGGTCGCGTCGTAAACGGCCAAAAATAAATTTATAACCTTATTTACTAAATGTGAGTATAGCTAAAGTAAGGATCGTCCCACAGGGAAAATGGTTGATTTATTTCTAATTTTAAATTCGATCAATAATAATAATAATAATAATAATAATAATAATAAGGGTAATAATAATAAAGATAATATTAGTAATATAATAATGATATTAATAATAATGATAATATTAATGGGGTTTTTGTTGGTTTTGGGCGCATCTCGAACGAGAAAATATCGAAACTAACAACGATAAAATAATAGTCGCTAAACATTTTAATTAAAGCGCAATTAAAATTTATAAATGCTAATGAAACAACGACGCAAAATGGGGATAAACTTACGACCATGAGAATGAAAACTCAGTTCTTGCTAATTTTTGGCAACAACGCACAGCAGCTCAAACGCCCGATAATTTGCTCAAGTAACGGGTGACGAGTGACCAGATTTAAATAATAAATAAAAAAATAGCTATTCCTAATTGTTTCTAGCCACTTTAATGTAGAGAAACTAAGCTACGTAGAATGAAAGTTTTAACATAAAACATGAAACGCATAACTAGAATGATGTGCAATCTTAAGGAAACTACTCCACGTTGGTCAAAAACATAATATTGGTAACAAGAAAACTAGGTGCAATCGTTGATTAAAGTTCGAATCAAAGATGAGCAACCCTATCAATCAGCAAAAGCCACACAACATAAGAATAACCGTGAAAATATTATGACAAAAGGGCAAACTTTCTTTGAGGAAATAAGACAAACAGTTGGTAAGCAATATGATGAAGATGGTGAAAGAAGGAAGACGTAATCTTATCTTAACACGTTAAGATACAGCTCTCTCTGCTACACTCTCAGCAACATACAATACCACAAAATGGCCAAGCTAATGGTGACGATGGTTCTTGAAGCTAAATTAAGTAATTAAAAGACTATCCTTAAATGAAACCCCAACAAAGTACAAGATTAATTAAAATAGCAATAGATGTAGACGAATGGAACAACAGATTCAAAGTAACACCATTGAAGCAAAATAGAAGTGTGTGAAGTGAGTTGTTCTTCGTGGCTCTCCCTCCTTTTATAGACGATGGCAGTGAAGTGATTTTTTTCCAAGTGGGGACATGGAGCCGGCTTTAGCACTCATAATCTTCCAAATCTTCTTGAGCAGCCGAGTAGATATTCCGCAGCCCGTCGATGATCTTGTCGATTCTACTTTCTTGCCTTGAGCTATGTGTCTTATGGTAGCTCGTTGTTCCTTTCAAGTCATATCTTCCTTATATGATGTTTTATCATCCTTAAATTGGGCTTTCATTGGGCCGAATGAAACTCATACGGTATGGCCTGTAAGGCATGTAATTGAAACGTAGGCGTAGAATATCCGTTATAAATTGTGCAAATATCGACCAAAATCACACTTTTACGGGGTATAAAAATATTGCAAATTGTTATGTATCACACCACCACCACCCCACCACCATGCGCCGCCACCACGCGCCCGCCGCCACCACCACAGGCTGCCGCCTCCCACCGCCGCGCCGACCACTGCCGAGTGCCGCCTCGCCTATCGGCTTTCGCCTCGCCCCTTGGTATCGTTTTTTGCCGTTTTTCAGTTTTTTATTTAACCATATTTTTCGTACCCGTGGGCCGTGTGTATTTTAGATGGATCGTGGTGGTGGTCGACGTAATTCTCGTGCATCGAGGGCCAGCAAAGGGAAGCAAGTCGTTGGTAGTTCATCGCAAGATGATTACCAACAATATGACCCGAACGAATTGTTGGATCTCGCCGGCGTGCTCAGCGACGACTTCAACGGGGACGCGTCGGGGTTCGAACCGTCGCCGGGAGAAGAAAGCTCGCATGCCGTGCAGGCGCAACATACGGAGGCGGAGGTGGAGGCGGAAGCGCCTAAGCAAACCGGCGCCACCGACGGCGGCTACATCTTCGCGGTACAATTCAAGAAGGTATCCACTAGTGTAGTTAAACCATTTAGAGCTATTTGTAACTACTGTGGTAGGGAGTATAATTTTAGAAAGAGGGCGGATATGGGTCAATGAATTCCCATCTCCGTTCGAAACACCCGACTAAGTTAGGCATAGGACAAAACCAAACTCAAATGTTCGGCGGAACGGACTCGTCCGCGTCGGGACCCGCCGGCGGGAGCAGAAGCGCAGCGTCGTTGTTTCATTACAACGAAGACGTTGCGCGTCGGGAGCTTGCGAAGTTCATAGCCACGAAGCATCTACCATTTCGATTTGCCGATGATCCGCTCTACGAGCATTGGATCAAAACCGCATACAACCCACGGGCGAAGAAAGTTTCGCGGAGCACGCTGGCGCGGGATACTAGGAAGACAGTAATCGCGTTAAGCGCGAGTTAGTAGCTTTATAGGTAGTTTAGGAACTAACGTGCCAATTTGCTCCGATATATGGAGCGATCATGGCAACGTTCATCGTACATGGGCGTGACATGCCACTGGGTCGATGATTCATGGACGATATAAAAGCGCTTGATCGCATATAGGGAGTTCGATGAAGCGCACATGCGATCAAGCGCACAAGGCGCAAAACATTGCGATCAAGCTTAGGACTATCTTATCGGAGTATAGAATATTCAACAAAGTCTTTTCAGTATCGTTCGACAATGCGAGCGCAAACAACGCAAGCATAGAGCGCTTGAAGGAGTATTGTCAACCGTCAGTCGGAGGACGGTTTTTCACGTGCGTTGTTTTTGTCACATACTTATCTTTGTGTGCAAGACGCGCTAGTAATTTAAAGGAACAAGTGCAGCGTATACGCTACGCAAACAGTTATCTGATGCGGGCACCATTCATTATGGAAGAAGTGGAAGCGTTTCTGCGCTAGAGAGGATGTCTCGGCTAAGAAGTTTAGTCTAGACGTACCCACCTGGTGGAATTCTACCTACAAGTTGTTGTGTGGCTCGATGGAGTATCAAGGGCATCTGTGCCACTTCTTTGCCGAAAATAGAATGTTGTCGCTCGATTTACTTCCAGAGATGTGGGACACGTGCAACAGCTTATGCGAGATACTTCAAGTATTTCACGACGCGAACAAGGCGATGTCGAGTTCTATACGCCACATCAATACTAGCATTAGATCATTGCGTGAAAGTCGCAATCATCCCGACGGGCTTCGGCTTGATGAGGTAGTTGGCAAGGTCGTTGGGAACATGACTATCAAGTGGCTCAAATATTTTTCTTGAGTTGCCGGATATCTTCATTATAGCGAAGATATTGGATCCGAGATGGCGTTTAGAGGGTACGGGTAGACTACTAGAATGCTACTATACGAAGATATCGTCGGACGTACCGTCGATAGCATTTATTGGCAGAGCGTATTCGATCGAGCGCATGGCTCTTTAAAGGAGCTCTTTAAAGAGTATAAGCCCGATTTTGGCCATAACTTGTCTCGATCGGGATCGGGGCGTGGTCAATCTAGTTCTACTAGTAGTCAATCTTCACGATAGCTGACTACTATGACATCCTCAACGTAAACAAGCGTCCAAGGTCCTCCCAAAACCCCTACGTAGAACTCGATAACTTTATGTCGACGTCTTTCGAGTTCGAGGATGAAGATGAATTCAACGTCCCTAGATGGTGGTCGAGGGTGTCGCCAACGTATCCAACGTTGGCGAGGATCGCTGGGGAGATCCTTGCCGTTTCGGTTTTGACCGTCGCTGTGGAGCATGCCTTTAGCATGGCAGTTTGACTTTGAGCGAGAAGCGTTCGAACTTGGGTGTCGACAACCTCGAGTACCAATGTCTTCTCGACGGTTGGAATCGAGCCGAGTATCGCGATGAGCGATTCGCCCCGACGACCTTTTTGATGACACCACCGGCACGGAGACAAGCGGCAGCAACGGCGGCGGCGAAGGCGCGGATTATTAGAGGCATTCAGCGAGGTGGACTCCACATCAACAAACACACCCGAAAAAAGATAAGTATCCAACTTATATTTTTTTTCGTACAAATAATTATTATGTTTATATGGCTAACTAAATTGTTATTTTCAGGTACTGCGAGATTTGAACAAGCCGATTACGAGGACGAAGCCCGAAAAAGATAAGTATCCATCTCGTCGTATTACCTTTATAGTTTTAAGTAATTATAATGTAACTAACAGATTAATTCTTATCGTTAGGTACTTCAAGATTTGCACAAGCCGATTACGACGTCGAAGGCCGAAAAAGATAAGTAAATATTTCTATAATTGCTTCTTTTCGTTTTTAAAATTAAACTTCTAATGTAACTTATGTTTATACATTTTTTCATAGGAAGAAGATTTCAAAGAAGATGGGCTTCGGTAAGTGCAGCAAGTTAGCAACATGTGATCTTGGGATGTTTTGACGGATCATACTTGATAGTTGATTCGTCAGCGCTCGTGAGATCATTCGTTGCTTTCTCGCCTACACTTGCGGAAGTCCGATACATCAAGATTTTCCAGAGAAGAAAATTCGAAGAATAGTGGCTCGCCCGTGATGGGCTTCAACAAGTTCAGGGGCCTAAGCGAAACGGCGCCTGAACTTGTTGAAGCCTTTCTCGGACGAAGCCCCTGTCAGATGCTTCAAATTTACCGAGATCGGAGTCGGATCGGACCGGACTGATTTAATTTATATTTATGTATTGTATGTAATTGGTTAATTAAAATTTTGCACTACAAGTTCTTTGTAAAATGTTGTAGATTTTTTGTAAGTGTCATACAAATTATATAGTAGATTTCGGTACAATTCAATGAAATAATATATTAAACCAAACTTTATTCAAACTTTAATGTAATGTAAATAAAAAATAAAATAAAATAAAAAAGTAAAAAAAAAAAATTAGCGGTTCAAACCGCCGGTTAATCTAACCGTCAACCGGGGCGGCTAACCGGCAACCGCCCCGACCGTTTAGACGGCGGGCCTAACCGCCAACCGCCGGTTACGGTTTCCCGGCGGTTGGGCGTGTCTACTGCTAGGGGAGGAGGGAGGAAGAAGAACTGCTACTGTTAGGAGGCGGCTCGCTTGTTGAGAGTAGGGTCCCTCTTTTTAAATTATTTTCAATCAGGTCCCTCTTTTACATGCATTTCGCTTTGTGTAATAAGTCCGAGATTCGAAAGGACAAATACAATATTATTTACAATAATCAGAATTAAGCCGTAGGCGCAGTGCAATAATCATTATGGATTGAGACGAATTTTAAGACCAGGCGATAATAAGCCTGTTGTTTTTGCGTTGGCTATTTTAACTAAGAATTTAAGATTGATAAAAGTAGATTATTTTATTTGTTCAAGTCTAATGCATGAGAAAAAGGTTGTTGGTACGTGACAATAAATGAATAAACGTCCAGTCCAGCTTTTGTATTATTAAACAGATGTCATATATTCTTATGTTGACTTATGTTACCCGTATATAATATTGTGGTAGCTAGAGACCAAGATTTGTATGGATCCACCTAGTAAAATAATAGAAGATAAAACCACCGAAATGGTAGCTTTCTCATATTTTGTCCTTACAAAACAAAACATGTAGCTACTCTTGATTCTTCAGATAATAAATAATTACAAACAAATCTCTATCAAATCTAATAGATAGATGGATTCTGCCAAAAACATACATGTATTTCATATTTCTATAATTTCTATTGGCATATATCGCTCATGCAATATATAACTTTCAAATTACGTGTCAAAAGATTCAAATGGTTGCTACCAAATATTGATGCGATCAATTAATGTTGCAAAAGATAGATAACGTTTGGATCACTACAGAGAACCTAGGTACGTCATTCCAAATAATTAACTATGTAATATTTTACATTTTAATATCCAGGTATTTAAACCAGTCAACAACTATATAATATATATTAAAACATTCAAATGATACGGGTCGGATAAGTTCAAAAATAATTTTCTATAATTTTCAGTAGCAACTAGGGGTGGTTCGGTACGGTATACCGTATCAAAACTGTGATACCGTATACGGTACCGAAATTTCGATATCTAAAAAAATCATACCAATACCATACCAAATTTCGGTATACCTTAAATTTCAATACGGTATCATACCGAAATTTCGGTATGGTATCGTATCATACCTTCTATACCATTCACGCTAAGGGTTTTTTACCATGCATGTCTCGTAACTGGTTAATTCGTTTCGAATTTTTAGTCAATTCAAACTCCTTAGGCCCAATAAGATATTATTAATACCAAATTTCCAAAATAAAAAGATTTTTAATTCATAAAATAACCTTAAATAATTTACATATTTTAGCCAGTCTCCTTAGTAAGACAAAGAATTTTACATAACCACAAAATACAATTATATACAGATTAATTAAAACGAAACGGCTATTTAAAAAATTAGTGAAGATTAACAAAACGTAACTGCATTGCATCTTCATGCTTTCAATAATCTTAGAAAGTTGGGTATAGTTAATAATTTATGGGCTAAATAAATTTATGAAGATCCTTATAATATTTTTCTATTTTATATATTTTTTTGAAATAATATAATATATGTAGGTGTATATATATAAAATATTAAAAATTTTAGTATTTCGGTATTTCGGTATAATCGGTATACCTAATTTTTAAAATTTTCATACCATTACCGTACTGAAAATATTCGGTACGGTATCATACCTTACCAAAAAACTTCGGTATACCAAAATCTTTTATATTTTCGGTTTGTTTCGATACGATAAGAACGATATTCGGTATTTCGGTATATTTCTCAGCCCTAGTAGCAACTAATAGGCAGCTTAGAGCATTCAATCACACGACTTCTTACAAATGATGGCACCTTATTTATGGTAGGTAAATAAACAGCTTCTTTTTAAGTTTCTTGGTCTCTTCTTGAGATATAATTTTCCAGCTGGAAAGCAAAACTAAAGGAAAGAAAAGAAAAACATTACTACAACTACTACTAATTACTAATTAGTATTATTGTTATCAGCCAAAGCGAAATAATATGGTGTATTTACATATGGAATATTAAAAAAAAAAAGTATCGTGAACAGTGTAACGGGATGAGTATGTTACGTTGGACAAGTGTGCATATTCTTATGTATATTATTACACTTTACTTTTGAAAAATTTCTTAACAAGCAAGACAATGCAAAAAGTCGGAAAATGGTGCAAATTTCCTAGTTTTATTAACACCTACACTTCTTTATCGAAACATCTACAATAAAATTAAATAAAAAGGAAACGTGTCTCGATAATAATACATTTGTCCGTAGTTGAAAATAGAATAAAAGAATTTTTGATAATTATATTCAATGCATCTCGAAAAGAGAAAAAAGAAAAGTTAGGAATACGTGATCGTGAATGAAGAAGAAGGTCCCCCGTCTATTATTGTCCTAACCATCTCATTCTACACTACCACCTCAGCAGTTAAACATCATATCACATCAAACCCTAACATAGTAAATTAATAAAATCTAATCACTTGCTTGCGATGCGTATTGTAATTAATTAATTATTTAATAATTAGATATAACCACTCAAATTATATGAGCTAGAAACCGCGTCGTCGTCCCTTATTACACTCGTATAAATATCCGACTCACTGAACTAACTACACAGACACTTCACACTGCTCACAATTCCAACTCACGAGAAAATTAAATAAAAAAGAAAAAGAAAAGACAATGTTCAACTTCAAAGCTGCCATGTCTCTCTTCTCCTTCCTCGTATGCCTAAGCTCTTACAGCTTCCGAGAAACCTTCGCATCTGATTCTTTACATCTTCCTTTGACCTTAGCTCCCATGTCAAAGGGCTTCCACGGCTCGACGGCCGCCGGCAAGCTGCTCGATTCCGACGTGGCCGTCCAGGCGAGGAATCCGAAATCCGGTGCGGCGCAGTCGTCTCCTCCGCCGTTCGCCTACAATTACAAGTCGTCGTTCAAGTACTCCATGGCACTCATCGTCTCCTTGCCGATTGGCACGCCGCCGCAGACCAACAGATGGTGCTCGACACCGGCAGCCAGCTGTCGTGGATCCAGTGCCACGGAGACGCTGCGCCGCCGAAGAAGCCGCCGCCGCCGCAGAGGGCGTCTTCGCCGCCGTCGTTCGAGTTCGACCCTTCCCTCTCCTCGTCCTTCTCCGTCGTCCCCTGCAACCACCCGGCGTGCAAGCCGCGAATTCCCGATTTTACCCTCCCCACCACCTGCGACCCAGCGGCGGCTCTGCCACTACTCGTACTTCTACGCCGACGGGACTTTGGCCGAGGGCAACCTCGTAAGGGAGAAGATAACGTTCTCTAATTCCAAATCCACCCCACCGCTGATATTGGGTTGCGCCGCGAGCTCCGGCGAGGCGGAGGGTATTCTGGGAATGAACACCGGCCGGCTGAGCTTCGTCTCTCAGGCGAAGGTCCCAAGGTTTTCTTACTGCGTGCCAGCTAAGAGTAAGGCGCGTGGGGCCACGAACCCCACCGGCGCTTTCTACTTGGGAACCAACCCTAGCTCGAGGGAGTTTAAATACACGCGCCTGTTGACTTTTTCAAACGGTCAACGCATGCCAAATTTTGACCCACTCGCCTACACCGTCAGGACGGTTGTATCAGAATCAATGGCAAAAGGCTCAACATATCCGAGTCCGCTTTCCTACCCGACGCCGGCGGTCCGGTCAGACGATGATAGATTCCGGCACGCAGTACACTTTTCTGGTAGGCGAGGCCTACGATAGGGTGAGGGAGGTGGTGGTGGCCTTCGCCGGCTCGAGGATGAAGAAAGGGTACGTGTACGGCGGAGCGCTGGACATGTGCTTCGACGGCAGAGATGCAGCGGCGGTCGGGCGGCTGATAGGGAGCGTGGCGTTCGAGTTCGACGGCGGCGTGGACGTTGTGGCTGTCGGCGGCGACGGCATTTTGGACGACGTCGGCGGTGGGGTCCACTGCGTGGGGATCGGCCGGTCGGAATCCCTCGGCGTGGCGAGCAACATCATCGGAAATTTTCATCAGAGGAATCATTGGGTGGAGTTCGACGTCGTGGGGAAAAGGGTGGGGTTTGCTGTAGCGGATTGTGCCTCCGTCAAGTAGATTTTTCTTTCTTTTATTATTTTGTTTATTTAATATATATAATTACGTGTATATTAACTTTTGTGTAAGTATAATGTAGGCACGCACTTCCTCCCTGTGCCGAACGTGAATTTTTGAATCGGATATATTTAACCTTTTACTCGCTCACTACTTTATAATTTAATTTGTTCAGTTTGTATTATTTGTACAGTAGAAACTCCATAATTAATACAGTTGGGACCAGTCAGATTTATTAATTAAAAGAGTTATTAATTAATCGATAAATTAATAATTATTATTAATTTTATTACTTTATAGTGTATTACCTTTCAAACTTCCCAAACATCAAATAACCTTCAATCTCCTATGTTCTTTAATAAACGTCAAATTAAGGATCAAACCTTCAATATCCGAAGTCTATCATAATCCATATGGTGTTAATGTACATTTAAGTAATATAATAAAATATATCTTCTATATATACACTATGAAAACAGACCCACAAACACTGTACAAACAATATGACATCTCGTCTTAAAGCTGTGAAAAAACAATTAGAGACAATATGCAGGGGAAAGTTGATTTCAACAAAAAACAAATGACATTGAGTCATTTACAATGTAATATGAGAATGTTTTTATGAAATTATTAATTATAATTTATACGGGACCTATAGAAATTATTAAAAGTTTATTATCTTATAATTTTAGAGAATTATTAATTTAGTACGTTATCCCCGAGTCGGGGCCGACCGGAAATATTATATTAAAGAGTTTATTAAATTATCGAGTATTAATTATAGAGTTTATACTGTATATGTGAAACACTTCTTGCAAACTATGAAAATTGTATGACAAGAAATGAAAAATTGTGGAACACAATCAGATTAACGTGGTTCGGATTTTAGAATAATCCTACATCAATCTTGATCTTTATCGACGCTGATGAATTTACAGATTACACCAGAAATCGATCACCCATCGAAGGGAAGAACAGAGTAAAGAAGATTTACACACGGTAAAAGTGATCAGAGAATTCTATCTTGAAGCTAAATCTCCCGCCATTTTAAAAGAAAATCTTCCGTTAGCTTTACTGTACTGAAAACGTCGCTCTTAGCAGCGTCTCTATTAATTAGCGTGTCTCAGTTCCCGGTCACGGCCTCGTGTCCTATCTGTCACGGCCATGACGTCAGCTTCTTCAGTCACTGCCCCAAGTCACGGCCTCGTGCCTCATCTGTCACGGCCGTGACCTCGGCTAACTTCAGTTTCTACCCCAAGTCACGGCTCGTGCCTTACCCGTCACGACCGTGACCTCGGCTAACTTCAGTTTCACACCTTAAGCTGGCCATCAATGTAAAACATCCGATTTTAACACAAACATGGTTTTAAGCTTAATAATATCGACATCGCCGTGTGATATGGAAAAATATATATATATATTATATATATATATATATTAACAAACGAGCGCTTTTAATGTCCATAAAAGATTGAAAGAAAAAAAGGATTACAATTGATTGGAAAAAATGAGGGGTGAAAACAGAAAAGATGTAAATGAATTTTTTTTTCAAAGAAAGATGTAAGGAAATTCATTGTTATATAATATATAGTACATATCCATAGTGAAGAGACTCCGTGGTCGGCCAACTATTATCAATTCATTCATTATTAAGCCGTTGGCTTTTCAACTTTCGTACACAGCATTGAAATTCTTCATAGAGTTTTATATTTACTTTTTAAGATACAAAAATGAATGAAATGAAGATTGAGTTACATGGAGTAGTTCAACACTTTAATGCAAAGTCCTCAAACCGTTGTTTTCTTTTTCTTTTCACAATGGGGAACACGGTTTCCAATTTTTTTACTGCCCCACTAGTTGATATTTATATTATTTGATATCTATATATCTTTCAAGGAATTAAATTTAGTAGCTTTTTACGATATTTGAAGGGTGTCACATCTCAATTAGGGCCGAGCAAAAATATCTGAAAACCGAATTCCGATCTGATATCCGGTTTTCAAAACCCGAAAATCCGGATATCCGGTTTAAAAACCGGATCTGATATCCGATCCGATTTATTTAAAAATAAACCGGATCGGATACGGATAGTGTTTGTCTAAAATCCGAATATCCGATATCCGGTTTTATATTTAAAAAATAATAAAAAAATAAAAAAAATAGCGCAAAATGAAAATGAAGGTCAAAAAGGAAAAAAAATCCTATAGAAATATTTATATTTATATTATTTTATTACATAATTTTGAATTATGAATTCACATATTGTGTGAATTACTATGTGGAAAAATTTTTATATGAAAAATAAATTTTTTATTTTGATAAGAAATAAAAAAATGATTTTGAAAAGAATATATTTTGAATCATGAATTCACATATTGTTTATTATTTATTATGTGATTTTGAATAATGAATTCACATATTGTGTTAATTACTATGTGTAGTAAGTTTTATATGAAAAAATATATTTTTTATTTTGATAAGAAATAAAAATGATTTTGTAAAGAAATATGAAAAATTATACTATAAAAAAATAAATTTAAAACCGGATGCGGATATCCGATTTAAATATCCGAATAAAGCGGATATCCGATTTTCGGATATCCGATTAAAACCGGATCGGATACGGATATCATTTTTTGATATTCGAATTCGGATATCCCCCCTAAATTCTCAATACATCTTTTTTGTGTTACTCTTATTTACAATTTATACTTCAAATGACATATTACTGATTTGCACATTTTTAAAAGATATGAACCAAGTTATATGAGACCTTGAAAGAATTTTCGATTTTTTTTTCGTAAACAAGTTAATCAATCAACGTCCCTACATAAATTACTTCACGGGTCCACCATTATTAAATATCTATTGGAATTCGAAAGAAAGACAACATAAATGAAGAATTTAAGGGAAAAAGTAGAAAAAGAAAATCTAAACCTGCAAGTGGGATCCAACACTATAATATCCTGCTCTCAACGTGGAAGACAAGAGCTTGTTCTTTCACATGAACTATTTACTATAATCAGATTAGCTTTTTGTACATTACCTAATCAGGCATTACACTAATTATTAGGATTTAAATTGAATTATGTGTCGTAATCATATTTATTCTTTTTTCCATCCCTTCATGTGGCTTATTATCTCCTCTCTGATGGTCCTTTTAATGATGTAAGAATCCTGTCAAGTAGATAGCTAATCCATCAACTTATGATTATCACACTGCTGCAGCTTTTTTAATTATTAATTTTACCTAAATTACAATTAGGGGCACGCATGTTTTACCATATTTCCATTTCTTTTCGTATGTTTCTTTTAGCCCTAACCTTCTTTTGATTTCGTCCAACAATTTTCCATTTTTCCTGTCATGCCCAACTTTTTTGGAAAACCAAATTACAAACGTGGAAAAAAATCACGGTTAGATCTATAAATTCACTTGTATATTTGCAGTCATGTAATTTATTGATCAAATTATAAGGACAATGGTCACACTAGGAAAATAACTTTCTAATTATGCAATTTACGAACATTATACGCTTAATTCTAAATTTTGATTTTAAAATTGATTATTTCTGAAAGTATTATCTCTATAAACACACTGTAAATTTGACGGAGCCTCAAGAATTCGAGTCACCAATATAACAAATTAGTAACTTCTGTCCACTCAAATGCGTTGCCATTTATATAAATTTTTTATTAAATTTATTTTAATCTGAAATATTTTGTAGAAATCATAAATTCAAATTTAATTTGTATGTTTAAATATGTAAAAAGAAAAACTTGATTTATTATAAATTTAAGGTAGAATAGTAATTAACTAAAAATAGTACTTCCTTCATCCCGGCTATTTCTTCCCAAAGATTAGCGGGCACGGAGATTAAGAAATCACATTATTTTAATATTATAGTACACCTTTTGAGGTATAGAGAGAAAAGTTATTAGTAGACACGTAAATCAAGAAGACTTTTTTTAATATTAATGGTGTAATTAGTTTAATTAGTGGGATAAGTTTTTACCAAAAAATAGAAATGGGAAGAATTATATGAGACGCCCGAAATAGAAAGATGGGAAGAAATAAGTGAGACTGGAGTAGTAATTAAATGTAGTTAGTGATTTTTTAAAAAAGAAAATTAGTTAATCTTAATTCAATCTCAATATTGACGGTTTATCCCAATCTCCTACCCTTAGTATAGATAGTATAGATTCTTACCAAAAAAATAATTTACATATATGCACAACAAGCACATATAAATAAAGTATGAAAGTTTGCATCATTAAAAAACATATAATACAGATAATTATGGAACAACAAGGGAGATTCAACTCAACCTTGAAGCCCTCTCTTACAAGCAGCCAAACACGCACAGATCACAGAATCTGAGTTGAGTCTACATATTACAAATGCAATGATTTCTTTAAATACCATAAATTAAAATAAAACATATCCTTGATTGAAATTCATGGAGAGATAATAGAGATAGAGACACTCTCTTCTTCTCTTAAGTCTTGGAGAGAATTGTAGTCTCAGCAATCATGGAAGTGACAACGTACGGATCCATGTTAGAAGCTGGCCTTCTGTCCTCGAAATACCCTTTGCCTTCCTTCTCCGTGTCCCGTCCCACACGAATCGAAGCTCCACGGTTCGCCACGCCCTATTTAATTTTTATCGAATTCGAAAAATTCGAAAAACGTAAAGATTCGACCTTTATCAAAATTTAAAACGATCGATATTGCAATAATCTCTTTTCTTATATACCCATTTGAATGTGTGGATATTCGCAGTTTCGTGCTTGCCAGTGAGGCGACGCTCGTTGCCTTCGCCGTAGGCGGCGATGTGTTCCTTGTGCTTAAGGCCGAGCTTTTCGATGGCCTTCTTAATTACTTCGTAGCCGCCTTCTTCCCTCATCGATTTCGTGCTGAATAGAAAAAAACATTGCGCAATTCGAAGATCATTCAGAAAAGAAAAATATACTAGAAATCGACGGCTTCGACCAAACACCAATTGGTTATTCGCGAAGCTGCGACTTTGATATACTCATTATTGAGTCGGTTGAGTTAAATTATCCAGAACGGAACAAAAAACGCAACAAGAAAAGAAAAACAAAATGGCGAATTTTTCCTACACACCTGTAATTCGTGTGAGCGCCAGCTCCATTCCAATCACCCTGACATTCAAAAAACAAACTCGTAAAAACGCTCCGAAAAAAAAAAACGACAGAAAAGGGAAGTTCCTTACCTCGATAGGCTTGGGATCGAAAGAAACCACAACTCCAGCGATCTCGGTGATCCTCTGCAGACAAATAAAGAAAGCGTTTAACGTCTCACGCAGGACATCGACAAACGATATCATACATAATATAAATTCAGACGAAGGCGTTAGAGCGTTATTAACCTCAAGGATGTAACGCGCGATCCACACCTCGTCGCCCGCCGAGATTCCAACCGATGGCCCCACTTGGAATTCCCACTGTAAAAAAAATAAAATCGATAATTAATTTCTTTAAAAAAAATACGTTTTTTTTTACATGCGTAGTGTGTAGGCGGAGAAAATTCGTACCTGGCCGGGCATAACTTCTCCGTTGATGCCGCTAATGTTGATTCCGGCATAAAGGCACGCCTTGTAATGTGCGTCTACTACGTCTCGCCCGAAAGCTTTGTCCGCCCCAATTCCACAGTAGTACGGGCCCTTATACGCAAAAAAAAATATCATTGAAACGTTGCGATTTCTTACAAAACTTAGATCAGATTAATAAGTAAAAAACAAAAATCATAAGACCTGAGGGCCGGGATAACCGCCGGCGGGCCAGCCTAGCGGCCACTTGACGGTCTTCTGCAAGAGCGTATACTCTTGCTCGATGCCGTACCTATGCATAAACTCGCAAAGTAAGGTGCGAAATCGCATCGCATCGAAACGCGGTTTTATACAAAAGCGCATATAAAATTAATAAATAATGCACTGTCTCCTAAGGTGTTAGGCAAACTGATCCTTTAGCATCGGGGTGGGTCGGATTTGGGCCTGTGCATCCTGACCCGTTGCACAGGGCCCCAAATTTTTGGGCACTATTTTAGGACCTCTATTTTCAGGTCTACTATTCTTAAATAGGTTTTAGGGCCCTTGTTTGTTGCCCGATTTTCAATAATTTATAAAAATTGGACCTAGAAAATTTTATTCAAATTGTATGGTTTGTATCCACGTTGGGCCTTCATATGGATTTAGAATTACGCCACCAAAAATAAAAAAAACGGCCCTGTTTAGCATTGCCGATTGTTTTCTTACCACGGCACTTCGGAGGCGACGTCGGGATGGCTGAAGATTTTCGCCGCGGCGTACCTTTTGTTCGTAGGGATGGGCTCGCCGGCGGGAGTGTAGGCGTCGCACATTACCTAAAAACGAGGAAAGAAAACGATCCGTAATAAAAAGGCGAAGAAAGAAAAAGGGAAATTCAAATGCAAGGCGAAGACACTACTCACCAAGATGTTGTTTCCCCTCCTAAAAGGGTCCTTGAAAATCGCCTGAGGGCTGTTTCGATATACCATAATCAAATCGCGTTACTTTTTACTGCCTATCAAGTTATTTTTACTGAGGGTGCGTTTGCTATGCAGAAAAGGAAAGGAAAATGTAATGATAAGCATCGGATCATTGTACACCGATCACACATTTTTGTTCCAAGTCGAATTCTGCATACCAAATGCACCGTTAAGACAGTAAAAGGATATTTTTATATTCGACGTACTATAAGATCACTTCGCTATCCTCGCCAGGGGCTTGGCCTGTGCTCGAACCGTCGTAGTTCCATTTTGGGAGCTTCGAAGGATCGCTTACAGGCCCAGAAAGCGTCTTTTTCCGAAGAAGTAAATAAAAAAATCGATATAATTAATTCGATTTGTTCGTAGGTGTAATAACAAGCAAGGAAAAAAAGAGGTGAATTGTAAATAAAAACATACCCTTGCTTTGCTCCTCATGTCCATGCCCGAACCACCGATCCTGTAAGATCATTGAAGATGATGAAGCTAGTGAAAAGATTTGCTTTTTCTCTAATTTAATTAAATATTAAACAGTGACTAATGGTTTGCTATCTAGACTAGATAGACACACATTTGTGTAAAAGAAGGGAAGCAAGGAGTGAATGAAGAGTTTGTTTTTGTTTATTATTTCTTCTGAATACAGAAAACTAATATAGACTAAAAAGCAGTTATTACAGCCTAAGTATCTATCTCATCTCCATAGCAACAACAGATCAAGATCTTCAGTCAACATTTCTTTCTATATTAGAGTAACAGATATTCTTTTTACAACATAAAGAACATTGTCTGAGATCAAAACTATAAAAACACACACCAAAAAAGAAATCTGAAGAATTACTCCAAATAAAAGAACACAGAAGTGTATGAAAAACAGAGCTATATGGTTAGCGTTCTTACCATACGTATTCGGCGATGATCTTCTCAGTTGAGTCGGAGAGATTAAGGTTGATGAGATCTGATAGCAGAGACATGATTTCAGAGACTTCAAATTTTTTTTCCTTTTTCTTCTTTTCTTTTTTTCTCGTGTGTGTTTCTTACAGCTGAAATATTGGTGGACGATGGGCTACTCTTATAGTGGGTGGGTGGAAGTCGTAGTTATTCATTGGTTGCGTCCTTTGAAATGTACCTGACATAGGACTAAAATGTTAAATTACCTTAATATTACCTTTATTATTATATTATAATATAAAAGTTGTAATATAACTTTCTGACCTTTTTTATGGTTCGCCCATGGTATAGGAATCAAAAGGAGTATTACTTACCCCAATACCTACTACTACCATGTAAAAAGCTACGGCCTGCAATAATATATTTTAACTTTATTTTTTTAAGAAAACGGATTATCTACATATGATGTTGTAATATTGAGAAAATTAAAACTTTTAATTGTTGTATATTACAAACCCACAACATTGTACTCGGCTCTATAGATTTAGTTAGGCAAAGATTCTTAAGATGAGACGGAACAATGAACTAACCTAGTTGATATAATTCTTTGAGAAAACAAGTCTTTTATAATAATCACTCCTAAACTGAAATAAAAAATGAAAATTATTGTGTAATGATGTGACGACATGATATAAAACTTAAATAAATCTACAAATTTAAAAAAAAAGATTATATTTTTTAAGCGTTCTTGTTACGGCATAGGGACAATGTGCAAGATGGAAAGAAAACAAGAAAGGCACATTGTTTAAACGTTGGGTCATCTGTCGTGTTTGAATGTTTTTCAAAGTGTCAAATTTAAAGCAAAATTTTTTTTAAAGTAATAGCAATCTATTTTTGTTGTAAATGGAAGATTTAGTTCCTCAAATAATAATAAATGTAAAGTTAGAAAAAAAAAAATATCAGCATAATGGTCCCAAAGAAAACTTTGAAAGTAACCAATGAGGGTTTACGATAATTGTCTTATTCTTGGGAACTAAGCCACAAGATTCTTTCTATGATATAATTTATTCCAATCGTCTCAATCGGTGTGGAATAATTGGGTGTGTTTGGAATTTTATCAATAGCAAGCAAGTGGAAAACCACTCATCTCTCACCATTATTAAAAAGCACACAAATAATGATAATCGTATCTTCATATTTTGATATCTCTCCATATGCGGCTCATACTGTTATTTAAATGAAAATAAAAATTAATCGCAAGATGATATATGCCATTCATTGGGTGATGGTTAATAATATCCGATTCGTAGTGTCATTGTCCTCTAGAATATATATATATATATATATATATATATATATATATATAAATTATATATACATATAACATATCCACTATGTAAACAAGTAATATGAGGACGGAAAATAATTAAAGGCGGATGTTAATCCTTCACAATATACATTATCTTTTAAGTTTCCATGATTCGAAGAACACGTGACAACTTTATCTTCACCACTGCACTATGCAAATGTCAATTTATTTATTATTATTAGTATAAAATAATAAGCAAACTAAGCAGGATCTCAATGAATATACGCCTGGACCAGGCTGGCAAATTGAATCTTTACGCGTAACGTTAGGGATATTCACTTATGAAGAAGTCAGCCATGATTTGTCTGACATATAGTATAAATAACATTTTTCCAAGGGGTATCGATATATAAATATCCAAAAGTAACACAACCTCCGTCTCGTTACTTTATCACATATATTAGTGGACACGCAAATTAAAGTAGCATTATTATAATAATATAGGATAGTGAAAAGGTAAAATGTATATTTTGACATGTCTTTAAGAATATTTAATATTATTATACTGATTGTTTGTGATAGTTTTTTTTACCCAAAAAGGAAATATGATAAAGTTAGTGGGACGCCCGAAATGAAAAAATGTGATAAAATTAGCGGGATGGAGGGAGTAAAACTAGGGTCAATTCGAAATCAGGCCCTATTAAGGGTTCGATTTCGAATTTAGGCCCTGTTTGAGAATCTTTTAGGTTAAAGGACCCATTCTGTGTGGTGTAAAAAAGTGGTATAAAAGATATATAAACTGGTATAGAATGATCGTTTTGTGTTACAAACTTTTAACATACTGGTATGACAGAGCAATGAAGTGGTACTGCAGAAAATGAACTGGTATCAGATGATCATAAACTGGTATCGGATTATGGTTTTGTGTTACAAAATTTCAACATATTGGTATGTTAGAGCAATGAAGTGATACTGCAGAAAATGGGTCCTTAAAACTAATTTTTTTTGCCAAGAGTGCCTGAATCATAAATGATACTTATGGGATGGCCTGAAATGAAAATGCCCCAAACTATCAGTTCAGTGTTCAGTCCCATACTTTTATATATTGTTCCTACTATAATAAAGTTTTTACACATACAAGCTATCGTTTGGTTTAGAATACCATTTTACCTTCGTTTACGTATCTATGTGGTACTTTATAGTCCTATATATGTTGTGAGATGTCTCTGTAAGATGGTAAGCATTATACCCTATTTTAACGTATTACGTACCACATAACTTTTTCTTTATGATATCTAAATTTCTTATATGAATTGTGATGTCTCTTCACACAGACGGGTTTATTGTACTAGCTATCTATAAAACAAATGATGATATTGCCTCATCTCATACGTACTTTTGGTATGTAAGTGTGAACTTTCCTTATTTTAATAATATTCCAGTAAACCGTAAGCTATTCTCAGATTTGGAAAATAAATAAAGGAGTTGAAATTGAAAGCCATTATGTGATCTAGGCAGTCGGTTCCAACATGCTTATCTAGTCATCTATAGGTTTCCTTATTTCTTTTCGGGTAAAATGCGTATAACCCCCTCATGGTTTCGCGGAAATGCACATAAACTCATATGGTTTTTTTATTGCACGGTGCTCCCTCGTGGTTTACCTAATGTTGCACGTACCCTCGGGCAGCAGTTTTTGCCCGAAATTGGATTACACGCGCTCTTACTGCAGGTGGGTTAAGCTTGGAACATATTATTTACTGTTAAATGACTAGAATAACACCAAACATTCACCTTCTTTTCAAATGATAACCATCGGCCCTGTCTAGAATAAAAAAATGTTACCCCGGGGTTATCATTTGAAGAGAAGGTGAATGGTTGGGGTTATTCTGGTAATTTAACAGTGAATAATATGGTCATTTGAGCGCGTGCAAGAGCGCATGTAATCCAATTTCGGGCGAAAACTGATGTTCGAGGGTTATCATTTGAAAAGAATGTGAATAGTTGGGGGTTATTCTGGTCATTTAACAGTAAACAATATGTTCCAAGCTTAACCCACATGTAGTAAGAGCGCGTGTAATCCATTTTCGGCAAAAAACTGCTGCCCGGGGTACGGTGCAACATTAGTTAAACCACGAGGGAGTACCGTGCAATAAAAAAAACCACAGGGGTTTATGTGTATTTCCGAACCACGAGGGGGTTATACGCATTTTACCCTTTCTTTCATTTGATACTTTGTTCGTCCTTTCATGAATATATCTATATTCTTTTATTAATTGTACGAGGCTGGTACAAACCGTGAGTTTGTTCAGTCAATTACATGAAAATAATAATATTAAATTAGAAAACCCCATCCACTACAATGCAATTTTTAAGATGTCATATTTACCCTTATATTTTTAGTAATTATTGTAGTTAATAAACACATTTATATCTATTATTATCTGTCTATTTTATAAGGGAGAGCATGCTAGAGTAACTTATCTCCCAAGTTGGTGTGTCAATTTTGATGTATAGTTTATAATTTAGTCCATTAATTTTTAATTGATTTTAATTAAATCCTTAAATTATTTTAACTATGAATATTTAACTATAAATAAAATAATATACTTATGAATTGGACATACGCATTCGAGTGTGCTTCTTACACTAGTATTATATTAACGGAGGAGGGAGAGTATAAATCGTCTTATGGTCTGTCAATTAAGCTTTAAAAAATTAATAACTAAAATAAAAAAATCAGTAACTACTCTTAAAACTATTTTTAGTTAACTACTATTTTTAGTAAATTACTACTTTTTTTTCTATTTTAGTTAATTACTATTTTTAATTAATTATTATTCTTCCTTTAATTTTATATAAATTGATTTTTCATTTTATAGATTTAGAAATTTAGAATATCAAATAAATTTAAATTTATAATTCTTATTAAATAATTCAAACTAAAATAAGTTAATTTATATATAGCAGACGCATTAAGTGTACAGAAATTACTACTATTATATTATATATATATATATATATATATATGTATATATACGGCACCACATTTTGTTGCTGACATGTCATTCCAAGGAGATTCCGTAACAACTTTTTATATATTATATAGCACGGGCGTATGAGTGTGCAGATGAGACTAGTTATTAGTAAATGTGTCCGTTAATTATTTTCAAACTAGAATATGTTAAGAGGGTATTTTTATTTCTCAATTTCTTGGTTTATTTCCATCTACTCCATAATATGTCCGTGAAGCTTTAGGTCATTGAAAAATCTGTCTGAAAATGCGTCTCGAAAGTCAATAGAATCATCAATTAGACATCAAAATATTCCAAAGCTATCTTTTTCCCCTTGACTTCATTTAAAGACTCAGAAAGTGGCCAATCGTTTACAGAACATTTGAGGTTACTTAAACAACGAACAAATTATTGTTTAACCCTAATTTCCCAAATTACTATCAATTGGATGTCGATGCAGTCTTTAGAAACGAGCTTGAAATGATGGGCCTCTTTCTCTTTCTAGGCATTAATTACCAAACTATATAATGAGAAAATATCCATTTATATAAAAAATTTACAAGTCAGTACTCATGTCAGAAAAAGTATCCGTTTGACTGTGTGTACCATTTTTTTCAGTCTTGACGTACCTTTTTATATGTGTAATACGTACCACGTCACGCATTTATATGGTACCTATATCGTTTCTATACGCCATCTTAATGTGCTATATGATGTAGCATTTATCATTGTATTATGTACCACAATATGTTTCTCTATGGTACCTAAATGTGTTATATAACGTACCTGCGACGAGACGGGTACCAATGTGCAAAAGATTTATTCTAATAGATACGTACATATAAAAATACTGACAGGGTACTAACTTGCAATTTTTTATATAATTAGGTACTTTTCTGTAAATTTCCCTTTTTAAAATGCATTTAAAATGGCTACTTAGTGCTTACTGCTTAGGCTATTAGTCAAGTATCCTAATCCTAGTTATTCATTTCATTAAAACATATATTATGAAAAACACGTGTAAAACATATATTATGAAAAATAGTTAGGTGGAAGGTTTTTTTTTCCAAAGGCAACGTTTGGATAACTTTAATGCAATCCCTAGCCCTGTTGTTTTCTATTTCTTGCCAAGGCATATGATAAACGTATTTATAAACGTATTTTAATACTTTTATTGTAGTATTTATTTGGGTTATAATAGAGTTTTCGTAATCATTTTATGCATTTATTACTCTATTTACACATATTTTGATATTAGGACCTTAGGACGACTTCCGGGCTAAAATGAGTGAAACAAGGAAAAATGAGCAAGTTACAATGCTAAGAGAGAGGAGTCACGGCCGTGAAAACTGTGCTCCAGGCCGTGACTATATGCCGAGGCCACACTTCAAGTAAGTCACTGCCATGAATGAGTTTGCTTCTGGCCGTGACTATATGCCGAGACCCTGCACTATGATAGTCACGGTCGTGATTCGTCTTGCACCAGGCCATGACAAAAAGCCGAGAGCAACAAAATCAGTTAAGAAAGTTGTCACGGCCGTGAATGGGAGTGCACCAGGCCGTGACATTTGGCTGAGAGCGACGCGAAGCATAGCAATGACAGTCACGACCGTGAAGGCCCATATCCCAGGCCGTGAAGGTTCCGAAGTTCCGTATAAATGCTCAATTTCGACTCAAAAAGAGGGACACCTTTTCAGAACTTAACCCTGATCAATCAAAGACGAAAAAGAGATGTCAAGAACAGAGGAATCTTCTCTAGAAGCGCAAGAGACGGATCAACAACGATTTCACGCCGAATTGAACGAGGAACGAAGATTCATCCACGATACCATCCCAGATCCATCAGTACTCAAGATCATGAGTCATTCATCCTTGTTCCTTATTTCTTTGTTGTTTCCCGTCAATTATGAGTAGCTAATTCCCCTCGGTGTTTGGGAGTAGATGAACGCTAGGTCGATTCGTACTTAAGACATATATTTATCGTGACTCGTGTATTCTGACTATTTATCTATCTATGAAAGTGTTTCTTCGCTTTAATATGTCTATGTGTTGAAGTGAATGCGTGGAAAATCATTTAGGGCGACAGCTAGACAACGATTTGGCCGTTCATAGATGATAGGACTCGAGTATAGGGCGACAGCAAACACTCGATCCTCGCCGTTAGTAATTGTTGAATCTTAGATACCCACGAACGTTTAGGGCGATAGCAAATTCGAGAGTGGGTAGGAAATTACTGCAATTTAGTCAAGAATCACGTAGGAGCGATATTTTATTGTCTTAGTCGATAGTACCTAGCGGGATTCGAATCCCGAGCACACCTTTATTATCTGAAAGCACTATCACCAGTTTTTAGTCGTGTTCTCTTAATCTCTCGTTGCTTTAGGATTGGTCTATTAGGTTAGTTTGTCGTATAAACAATTTGCGCACTTTATTTAGGCTAGATATCAAGTCGATAGGTTATTACTTGTAATCAAGTTTATTCCTCGTTTCGATACTCATTTACTCACCTTACTACACTACAAACGATAGGTCCACTGCCTATCGCACGTCGGTGATAGTAATTACGCATTCGTTTTATTTATCACTTGTCGCATCTGCATTTTACATTACTATACCGCGTGTCGGTCACCATATCATAGATCGTCATCTTTGGAATGTTTAACATAGTAAACTTTAGTGCCCTACAATCTACAACTCATAAATCAAATCCTTCACATTAAAAGGAAACCAATAATTCTAAAATCCAATGAACTCCCACAATCAAATAATGGTTGTAAACTGTTAACTTTTAAGTAAATATCAAATAAGTCCCTGCATTTTAGACAACATATCCAAGTTTTA
The DNA here is from genome assembly GCA_027422505.1 of Craterostigma plantagineum. Classification (NCBI taxonomy): domain Eukaryota; kingdom Viridiplantae; phylum Streptophyta; class Magnoliopsida; order Lamiales; family Linderniaceae; genus Craterostigma; species Craterostigma plantagineum. Next base: position 28,400 of record JAPQWV010001785.1, read on the forward strand.
GCATCTTCATTATACTACCAATATTCGAGCATTGAAGCCCATCTCATATATTGAGCTACAATTTCCAAACGACCGAAGTATGAGAATGATGATGCAAACACATAAAATGCTAAACAAAAATAATAATATATCAACAAAAAGTAAAACTAAGACAACCATAAAATGAAGACAATAGAAAGAAGACTTCCCAAGGTACTAACCAACCAAGAAGACACTCTAAGACATGGCTAATGCCGCCCTACGAAACTCGTAGTGCTCATCTAATTATTAAACTATAAAGTTGACTCTTCGCCAGCCATTTAATTACCAAATTAGAATATGTCTCAACTTGAGAATTCTACAAACCAATGCTTGATGATGTTAAAATAATCATGGCTCACGCCATGTTCAACTCATACTATCATCAATTTAAAAGGAATTATACGATTAGGGTGGGGGTATTCTAGCCCTAGAATTCTCTTCTTATTTGTTAATACCTTCTGCTTATATTTTTTTAAATTAAAAAATGAAGTACCCGGCGTATTTCTATTTAGTATAATCCTCCATTGATCGGAGCGATTCGAATAATAATATTTAACAAAACTCGAACTACTACCCAATAACCAATCCGAATACCTTCCCCTACGTAACCAATGCTATAATTCCAAAATTGTATTCCTCCACAAGTGTCGATCTTACCCATTTCTTTTTCCAGCAAAGAACATCGGTAGCTGCGCACATCAAATCAAAATAATAACAATAAAGAATAATAAAACTCCCCTAGATAGCTCCATCGATGATAGCCACTATAGAAGCCCACGCAAGCATCTTCTCTCCTCTTTCCTACTATATATTATATATATGTTCACTAGCTTCAACATTTACAAACGGCGTAATTGAATCCCAATTTCAAGAATGCCTTCAGTTTGAGTTCTTCGATGGAGTCGTCGTCGTTTTGATGAAGATGGAAAGCAGCCTCAAAGTGAAAGTGGCAAGGCTTGGATAGTAACTTGCTTGGGTTCCTTTTCTTTGAGCATTGTTGGCGTAATGGTCTTAACTTGGTGGGAACTAAACTATCATCCCACTAATGATCAGCAATGGATGGTTCCTTTGGGGCTCATACTATTGGCGACGCCGCTCATCATTTTGTCGGCGGCGTTCGTCTCAGATTTCTGCAACCAAGGCGGCGGCGGCGGCGGCGGCGGAAAGTGATGGGTTCTTTAGGCCACCGTCGATGAATCTGATGATGATAGGTGGTGTTGGGATTTTCTTGATGATCTTCTGTAGATTAGTACTTGAAGTGTTTCTTGGAAGATATTTTTTACGAGTATTTTATCAGGAAAAAGAGCGATAATAATCAAGCTCCTCTTTTGAATTTCTGGGTGACTCGATCTTTCTTTACATATACAAATTTGATTTTTATGTATATATTATATATATATATGTATAGAGTTTGTTATCCCGGATAACCGGTCTAATATTCGAGTTTAATCGAAATAGGGGGGTAACATTCCCTGCGAAAAACACCTCCCAAGGGCGGAACACCCCGCGGGAAAAACTCTCGAGGCGAATACATCCCCAAGACAACCTCCTGAGGAGCGCTATCCGATGGACATAACCCTGCTCGAGCATATTCCCGAAGACTTTCTCTCCGCTGAGAGTTAGCATGGGAGCAGTGCGATAAAGCTCATATGGGTTGAAACCCATATAACCATTATTACACTCATCAAGGGTATAGGGTTATAGTGGGTGGTACGTGACCCCGTTATCTCAAGACATGGGGCACTATCTCCAAAGGGAGGATACGTTTTTATTCCTTCTTCTACTGCAGCGATTCTCGGGGGGAGAAAACTAGACACTTGACGAAACCGAGGATGAAGAGGGAGAACGTGAAAAAGAACGTGAAGAAAATCACGTCGCCGCGGGGAGTCCGCAAAAGAGGCGGGCTTGCGTGATGACCAGGTCAAGGCAAAGGGAAACGAGATCAGTATAAAGGTAACGGCCGAGTCAGTTCGCATGTATGCTTTTACAAACACGGAAATCATTTCTGAGCCTAACACCTGTTGAGAAATCAAATGCTAGGCAGACTGAGAAATAGAAAAGATGAACTGAGAATCAGAGTTGCTTCTAATATACTGTTAGTCTGTTAATATACGTTATATTTAAAATATTAATTGGGCCTATTAGGTTAAGGCTCCAGCCCAATATGAAAAAAATATATATAGGGCTCATCTGTAATAGTAGATTGACAGCACGCGAAATGTGATTGTAAAATCAAAAAAGTTCAATCAAAGCAAAGTATTTTCTTTCACTTTCGTTCATCTCAAATCCGATCGATTCATAAAATTCTTCATGGTATCAGAGAAGAGTTGATCAAGATTCGCTGATTCAAACGATGGAGGAACAGCAAGGATCAATTACTACTGAGAATCAAAATCAGAACAATACAGTGGCGATAGACTTCAACAATCCGATGTTCATTCATCCATCGGATTCGCCTAACCTTGATTTAACTACTGGAATCCTCAGAGGATCAGATAATTACAAGATATGGAGCATGACGATGATTGTGGCGCTTGAAGCCAAGAACAAGATAGGTTTATCGACGGAACTTGTAAGTGCCCGGACAAAAACTCTCCTCTTTTATCTCAGTGGAAAAGATGTGATGCGCTAGTAAAGACTTGGATACATCGAGCTATTTCTGAAGAATTGATCTATGGAATCGTATATCACCAAAGTGCTTTCGAAATCGGAATGATCTAAAACAGAGGTTTGACAGGATTAACGGTGCAAGAATGTATGGGCTATTTCGAGAGATATATTCTAGCACACAGGGTGCATCAAGCGTATCAGAATATTACAATAGACTTAAACCTCTTTGGGACGAGTATGATTCATTAATTCCATCACCTGCTGCAGAAGTATCAGTGGAATATAAGAGCTTTTGTAACTGGCAGAAGATGATGCAATTTCTGCTTGGATTGAATGACTGTTATCAGAGTATAAGGTCGCAGATCTTGCTAATGACACCACTGCCAACTCACAGTCAGGTCTACTCAATGATGCTTAATGAGGAAGCACAGCGTGGTATAAATCTTCAAGCTGCAAACCATGACTCGTCAGTAGCTCTTATGTCCAACTTCCCCACCAACAGTTATGCAAATAACAATCAGTCTGTAAAGAACAACCTCTTCTGTGATAATTGCAGTATCAGTGGGCACACTAGGGACAATTGCTTTAAAATACATGGTTATCCCACCAGCTATGTTAGAGGAGGAAGGAGATCAATTGGTGGGAGAAGAGGTCAAGGCAGGACTATGGGAGGAAGAGGATACATGGCCAACAATGCTGTAGTCCCTGAACAGGAGCTGATAGGATGAAGGGGGAGAGCTCAAACAATAACCTAGGATTCACTCATGACCAATTCACTCAAATCCTAAAGCTGATTGAAAAGAACCCTGAGGACACCAAGGCTGCCAATACCTCAGCAAATGCAAATACCTCAGGTATCTGTTTTAGTAATATGGATACCTGTGTAGATTCTGATAATTTATGGATAATAGATACAGGAGCAAGCCATCACATTACATGCAACAGTGAACTTTTGTCTAGGATCAGTGATGAATCTAGAAGTATAAACACTGTGAAACTGCCAAATGGCACCTCTAGTAGCATATCTCTAACTGGTGTGGTAGATATAAATAGGAATCTTAGGCTGAGAAATGTGTTATATGTACCAGATTTTAAGCATAATCTCCTCTCTGTGTCTAGGCTAACTAGAGATGAAGGTGTGAACTTGAACTTCTTTCATGACCATTGCATTATACAGGAAACCTCGACTGGCAGGATAAAGGGGATTGGTAGGCAAGAGAATGGACTATACATGTTCAAACCAAGCCCCATTAATCTGCCAGTAGACTGTAGCTGCAACATTTCTAATATTTTTAATAATACTGCAAATAAGACATCTGTGTTTGAAGCAGATAAAACTGATGATGTATTGAAATGTCATTATAGACTTGGTTATATGTCGTATGGAAGATTCAAGTATTTGAATGATTTGAACTTAAAGCTGAATGATTCTGTTAAATACTGCACCTTGTGTCCTTTAGCCAAGCATGCTAGGCAACATTTTCCTACTAGAAATTGAATGATAAAGCTGTGTTTGAGTTGTTGCATATGGACATATGGGGGCCATACAAGGAAAGAACCTACAACAATGAAAGATACTTTCTGACTTTGGTAGATGATAGTTCAAGAGCAACTTGGGTATTTCTGATGAAAGCAAAATCTGAGGTTCTTGATCTGTTGAAGAATTTCTTTGCATATGTTGAAAACCAGTTTGAAACCAAAATTAAGATCATTAGAAGTGATAATGCATGGGAATTTTTCTCGCATGAATGCAATGCTTTTTTTGCCTCGAATGGAATCATACATCAAAGCTCATGTGTTTATACTCCACAACAAAATGGTGTTGTGGAGAGAAAACATAGGCATATTTTGAATGTAGCACGAGCATTGAAGTTTCATTCTAATATGCCAATTGAATTCTGGGGTGAATGTGTGAAGACAGCTGTGTATATCAGTAATAGAACTCCCACTCCCATTTTAGATGGTAAAACTCCTTTTCATATACTGTTTGGGAAGAAACCATCATATGACCACTTTAAGATCTTTGGATGCTTATGCTATGCAAAGGATCTAACACAGAGAGATAAGTTCAACCATAGGTCTAAACAATGTGTATTCATGGGGTATTCCATCACAAAAAAGGGTTATAAACTGTTAGAATTAGGAACAGAAGAATTCATTATATCCAGGGATGTTATCTTTGTAGAACATGTTTTCCCATATGCTTCAAATGCTACTGATCTAGAAAGGTAAGTTTCCAGTGCATGATGAGCAGGAATACTATGAGGACCTGGTTCAGCCATACCAGCAGACACATAACCATGAAACTGTACAGAGTGTCCCTGAAGATCCAGTGGATAATCCTGAAGAACATACACATTTGGAAGCCGAAGTTGGTCCCAAACAACTCTGAGGAGATCACAGCTGAAATCCCTGCAGCAGAGGTAAGGAGATCAGGTAGAATCTCCAAACCTCCTTACTGGCATGCAGATTATATAACACCATATACATCTGATACAAATATGGCTAGTCTGGACAAGTACCCTCTGCCTAACATGATTACTTATGAAAAAATAAGCCCTGAGTATATAGCACTTCTGGCAGCAACCTCCAAGGACCTTATTCCCAAATCCTTTGAGGAGGCCAGAATAGATAGAAGATGGATAAGTGCCATGAATTCAGAGATATCAGCACTCAATCTGAATAAAACATGGGAACTAGTTGATCTCCGAGAGGAAAATCAACTATAGGCTGTAAGTGGGTATTTACAATCAAATATAAGTCTAATGGTGATGTAGATAGATATAAAGCGAGGCCAGTTGCAAGAGGTACACACAAAGGGAAGGAATAGATTATAATGAGACTTTTTCACCCGTTGTAAAACACATCACAATTAGGACTGTTCTTTCTTTAGTTGCTGTTTTTGGTTGGCCTATATTCCAAATGGACGTTACTAATGCCTTTCTTCAAGGTGATTTGAGTGAGGAAGTATATATGCAGATTCCACCAGGTTATGAGGTTCCAAAAGGTAAAGAACAGCAGGTTTGTAAGCTAAACAAAGCCCTGTATGGCTTGAAACAAGCTTCAAGGCAGTGGAATCAAAAGTTCATCGAGGTTGTAAGTAGTTATGGTTTTGTTCAGTCGAAACATGATTATTCACTATTTACCAAGCAGCTTATAGATAAGTTCATTGTCTTGTTGGTTTATGTGGATGATATATTGATAACTCGGAATGATATAACCATGATCAATGACTGTAAAAAATACCTCAGTGATGTTTTTCTTATGAAAGATCTAGGTGAGATGAAATACTTCCTTGGAATCGAGGTAATGAGGTCCAAGGAGGGGATTTGTCTCAACCAGAAAAGGTATGTTGTTGAGCTCTTAAAGGAAACAGGTATGATAGGGTGCAAACCAGTTAGCACTCCAATAGAGCAGAACAACAAGGTGGTAAGAGAAAAGATCAACAATAATAATCCAGTCATTGATGATATTTCTGGTTTTCAAAGGTTGATTGGAAATTGTTATACTTGTGCATTACTCGACCTGACATCACTTATGCAGTACAGGTTCTGAGTCAGCACATGCACAAACCGAAGCAGATCCATGTTGAAGCAGCCTACAGAATCTGAGATACTGAAATCCAGGCCAAGCCTCGGACTATTACTGTCTGCCAAGAGTTCACTAACACTCCATGTTTACTGTGATGCAGATTGGGCATCCTGTCCGAACACGAGAAGGTCTCTAACAGTATAAAGATGGGAGACTCTATCCTAGCATGGAAATCAAAGAAGCAGACTGTGATTGCAAGAAGTTCAACAGAAGCAGAATATAGATCTTTAGCATCAGCCACATCTGAGATAATATGGTTACTTGGGCTGCTAAATGATCTGAGAATTAATAATTTGCAACCTGTGCAGGTTTGGACAGATAGCAAATCGGCTATACAACTTGCTGCCAATCCAGTGTTCCACGAGAGGAGCAAACACATAGAAGTGGACTGTCATTTTATCCGAGACAAGATTCAAGAAGGAGTTGTGACGGCTGATTATATCTCTACAATGGATCAACCGGCAGATTTATTAACCAAGCCTTTAGCAAGAGAACAGTTTGATTATCTCCTGAGCAAGTATGGTGTGATAGATCTTTATACACACCATGCTTGAGGGGGAGTGTTGAGAAATCAAATGCTAGGCAGACTGAGAAACAGAGAAGATGAACTGAGAATCAGAGTTGCTTCTAATATACTGTTAGTCTGTTAATATACGTTATATTTAAAATATTAATTGGGCCTATTAGGTTAAGGCTCCAGCCCAATATGAAAAAAATATATAGGGCTCATCTGTAATAGTAGATTGACAGCGCGCGAAATGTAATTGTAAAATCAAAAAAGTTCAATCAAAGCAAGTATTTCTTTCACTTTCGTTCATCTCAAATCCGATCGATTCATAAAATTCTTTAAACACCTGTAATTACTTTTTTTTTTACGACGAAGATGATTATCTGACTTGAGCGTTGGAGGGGCGTCGCCGAAACGGCGCCTTTCTCAGCGTATTTTCTCTAATATTTCAGGCACTCTAGGGCGGCGACGAGGACAAAAGGTCTATTTTGCGCGCCAATGCGGGGAGGCGATTTCTCGGTCAGCATAAGAGTTTGTCATATGAATATTCATCTTTTTAGTGTTTCATTTTGATAAAACGGCTCCTTTGGTTTTTCTTTCATTACTGTCCAACTGCAACTTGAGATTGATGCCGAGGTTGTTTCTCCGGGTAGTGAGTAATGTAATTGAAGACAACTGGTATCAAAGAATAGATTGAGTTTCTTGATTAAAAAAATCATTAAATCATCGATTAAAGAAAACACATGCTTGCAAAGAGGCAATAATCAAGTAATTATTAAATAAAAGCGAGAAATAAAGAAAATTCCGTAGCATAGCCTGACCTTCCTCAGTTGATCAAAGAATCTTACAGATGCGCCGTGGAGGAGAAGGTCCCCCATTAATCACTTATGTAGCACGACCTCTGTCCCTCTCTCGCGTAATATTGAATGAAATTAATTGGCCATGAAAAGATAATTAAAACCAATTTCATATAAATTCCTCGTATATCAGTTTACATTTGGGCCGATTCGTATTTCTTTTACTACTAAAGCAAAGCTCCTCTGCTTATGGAGGCGGGTTAATCGGAATGGATCCACCGAATCTGTCCATGGCCCACCCGACCCGAGTGAGAAAGTATCATATTAATTATTAGGTGGTTAGTAGGCAAATGGGCCCGCGGCCCGCGAGCGCTTGCCCCGCCCCGCCAAAAGTGGCGGGGCCGGCTGTTAATTTCAGACCCGCCAGGGAGTGGGCATGCCCGCGCGAGCAGCGGGATTTGGCTGGGCAGGCCCGCCAGAAATAGCATATTATATAATATTATTAAATAATAAGAATTTATATTGTTTCTATATTTTTGAGCTATGATTTATAATTTAATAACATAAAAATTAAATACTAAAACAAGTTGATTAAATTTTATATATTTTCCAACTTGAATTCTTTATTTTTTTAATTTTTTCATATTTTTTATTATTTTTTTTCAATTTTTTATTATTTTTTTCTTTTTTCTATTTTTTAAAAAAGGCGGGCTAAGCACGCCAGGCCCGCTACCCGCCTGCAGGCGGGGCGGGCCTTAATTTTTCAGGCCCGCCAGTAGGCGGGCTTGCCCGCGCCCGCGCTGCCGTGGCGGGCTACGGGCCCGCCTGTCGGCCCGTTTTGACAGTACTAGTGGTTAGGTGACAAATGAAAATGGTCAGAGGTAGGGTTGCAAAGGAATAGATTTTTTGTTTGATTCGCAATTCGATTCGAAATTTGAAGATTCGAATTCGAATATTTAGAACAGAATAAGAATAATTTTTTTATTCGGGAAATATCGAATACGGATATGAAATCACAATATTCGATTCGAATATTAATCGAATTATTCGATTCGAATAATTTAATATATATTTGTAAATTTTATATGAAATATTTATGGTATAACAAAGATTTTTAAAAATAAATCAACGAATAATATTTATGAATTAGAAGTTTTTGTTTATTTTAATGGTAAAGTGTAGAATTAACTTCCACCATAAATTACAAAATTATATTATGTGTAAATAATTTCTTTGAATAGTGCATTCATGAAATAAAATTTAATAAATTAAAACTTACATTATTATTGACGGAGAACAAATTTTAAGAAATCCTACAATTTCTAAGGTTTTTTTTCATCCTCAAAGAGGGTGCCAATACATAATATTACAATTCAATATAGATGTTTTTTAAATATAATACTATTTGTTTTTTTTATTAATGTAAAGATAAATACTCAAATGTAATACATATTCGAATATTAAAATATTCGATTCGAATATTTCGAATACGAATAAGAATCGATTTTATGATTCGATTAAATATTCGAATAATCGTATTCGGATTCGATTGTCATCCGAATAAGAATAGAATATTGTTGTATTCGACTCGATTCGATTCGTTTGCAATCTAGTGTATTTGAGTTGAATGTACTTCCTTTTTTTATCTGTATTTTACTTTGGTTTCGTTTGCAAGTTGCCTTCCTTAATTAATGGATTGTATGGACACACATTGAGGGAAGAAGATGGGTCGAATCTGTTGAAGTGAAGCTCAACTCAAATTCGCGACCGTCGAATTAAAGCTCCATATTCTGAGTTGTTTAATTTTTTAGTCCGTTTGATATCCAAAAAACTGCTCAGCAACAGTCGGACAAGTGGGAATGTTGGCGCGAACCAGAAAAGTTTGGGTAGAGCCGGATCCAAGCGTTGGCTAGGTAAGCGTCCTGTAGTAAGAGGAGTAGTTATGAACCCTGTAGACCATCCCCATGGGGGTGGGGAAGGGAGAGCCCCAATTGGTAGAAAAAAAACCCACAACCCCTTGGGGTTATCCTGCACTTGGAAGAAGAAGTAGAAAAGAAATATAGTGATAATTTGATTCTTCGTCGCCGTAGTAAATAGGCGACAAAATGGAATTTCTTTATTCGTCTTTAGAAAAAAATAGAGTAAGCTGTGATACGTTCACTAAAAAAAAATCCTTTGTAGCTAATCATCTATTAAGAAAAATTGATAAGCTTAATATAAAAATTTCGATCCGATTTATTTAATATAGAAATGAGCTCCATGATTCACGGTGGTGAGTAAATGAGTCTATTTTTTTTTAAATCTAATTTCAACTCGGTTTGTTGAGTATAAATGAGCTTCCGAGCTGAACTTGAGCCAATTTATCTGTCATCGAAATCCAGCACTAAAATAAGTATCTCGTCGAGCTGAAGCTTGTACTCGAGATGAAACTATGTGTACTTTCTCAAACTCGAGGTTAATGTAATGTGAAATGATTGCTTCACCTAAAAGTTTAAACTTGATTAAAGCAATTCGTACTTTCAATTTTTTTAATATTTTATATTCAATATTCTCTCGCCGACTATTTTACAATTTTTTACCTAATGAACAGTGACGGATCCAGAATCTACAAAGTGAGGGGTCAGTCAACATGTAAAATAACATGGGGTCAAAAGGTAAATAAAAGATTTATTGAGAAAATGGACTAAAAAAATTTAAACTTTGGAGTATCGAACCACATCGTTCATTGAGTTGTATTGAACCTAAATGAAAGTGTCGTACTTTATTTTTCTATATTTTACATTAATATACTGATTGGGAAAGTATTATATTTGTTTTCTAAGAGAAGTAAACAAAAGACAAGAATCGATCAAGACAACAAGTCTAGAGAATTTAAAGTATCCGTCAGAGAAGATGCCAAAGTCCAAACCCCATATTATGTAATGTAATAATAATATATGTTTTCCATCTTCTTTTCTTACTCCATTTTTATTTAATTGATGACCTAGTTTACTTCAATTGCACAAATAATAATAATAATAATAATAATAATAATAATAATAATAATAATAATAATAATAATTGTCGATGTTGAGCTTTCAACAGAAGCAATGTTGGGTAACATTCTAGTCAACATCTGTTGGCCGAGAATGTTCCCCATCTCAGTTTTATCTTTTATGCCCAAAACTTATTTTATTTTATGACGTGGCATTTTTCTAGTATTGTGAAGGATATATTTAAGGAGTGGAATGGATCAAAATGCGTGGAAGAAGTGTGAATAAGCTAGAGCGAACTTAGGAGTGGAGCATGCTAAAAATAGGAAGCTTGGCGAGCAAGTGAAGACCGAGCTTAAGGAGTTGACCAAGTCGATCCCTAACTGTCACTAACGGACCAACTACACATTGTGGACATTAGTGGGAGTTAGTGGACGTTACCAAGTCATTGGTGAAGTCCCCCCAAAGTCGAAACATATAAAAGGGGACTTCACTTAACCGTTTGAGACATGGAACTTACAACGAGCGAATTGAAGAGCGTTTTGAGCTAGTATCATCTCTTTAGAGAGTTTCTTTTAGTCTAGCTTTTCAAAGGTCGAGAGATCTTGTAGTTGCAGAGTCTTTTGTGATTCGTCGGTTTTGCTAGACGTGTTTTTAACTATCCTTTTTGATAGTTTGTAATCCATCTTTTAGTGGAGTATTTGGGCCTTGATGCACGCAGCAAGTTATTTGACTTGCTGCATAAAATCATCTCTTGTGTTCGTTCGTGTTTATCACGAAGTAATCATCATTTCCGCTGTGCGTTTCTAAGTGAGTGTGAGTGTTAGCCCAACATCACGTCCAACATCAGTTTACAACTTAGTGTTTTTACTTCCATTGTGACGGGACCCCCCATCAAAGTGGTATCAGAGCCTACGCTTGACGTTACCAGGCGCTCTATATAATGGATGTTACAAGCTCAAACTACATCAGCAAAGTCCCAGTGTTAGACGGCTCCAATTATGCGTATTGGAAGGTTCGTGTTCGGCAGTGTATCAAGTTCATCGTGTGCGAGCGTGGGAAGCAGTTCTCCATGGCTATACGTCTCCAAAGACTGCACCAGACGCTAATGGCGAAGTCGTGGACAAACCTGTCGAGCAGTGGACGATCGCTGAGAACAACGTGGCAGAATACAACGACAAAGTACTCAACGCCATCTTCTCATCCGTGGACATGTTTATGTTCAAGATCATCCAGAATTGTACTACTGCTGAAAATGCGTGGGATCTTCTTCAGGAGTACTGTGAAGGCGACGTAAGTGTGCGTGAAACCAAGCTACGCCTCCTCCTCAGTCAGTTCGAGAATATCAGAATGAAGGAAGACAAAGATATTAGCACGCACTTTGGAAAGCTGTTGACGATCTCAAGCGAGTGCGCCAGCCTAGGAGATCCGATGACAAACAAGGTATTAAACTCTAAAGCTCTTCGTACACTAACCGAAAAATTCAATGTGAAGGTATCGGCGATCGAGGAATCATACAACCTAGCCAACATGGACTTCAACGTCTTGACGAACATCTTGAAGAACTTCGAAACCAATCTCGAAGTCCAAAGGAGGGCCTCACGAGGAAAGGGTGTCGCACTGGTCAGCCAGCCATCGAAGGATTTGATTGAGGTTGACCCCAATAACGAAGAGGACATAGCCATGGTCGTGAAGAATTTTGCAAAGTACTTCAAAAAGAAGAATGCTGTGCAGAATGTTGGCCCAACATTCAGAAAAGGCCAGAATGCCAAAGCTGAACCGTCCTCTGCTCCTCCGTTCGCTAAGCGCAAGTCTTTTGGAAAGCCTGACGGAAAGAAGAAGAACATCAATCATGAGTCAACCAGATGCTACGAATGCCAAGGTTGGGGCCACTTTGCCAACGAATGTGCGAACACACTTCGCAAGCATGGAAAAGCCATGTGGATTGACCTTTCAGACGATGAAGATGAAGAACCATGCTATGAGGAGAACAAGCAATCATCAGTTACTATCCAGTCCTTCTCTGACGATGAAGAAAATGAAGATCCTCAAATCGGCTTCACTGCGGTAACAGATGTTGAGCCAACATCTGACTCAGCATCTGAAAAACATATTATTTTTTATTATGATGATTCAAACTGTTTGATGGTTTTTGAGTTCTGATGATGCAGAGCCTGAAACAGAGAGTTGTGAGGAAGCCCTTAAGCTGCTGTCGGCACATGTTCAAATAGAAAATGCGAAGAATTTGCAACTCCTTGCCGTGGCGAAAGTTTTGTCCGAGGAAAACAAGAAGAACGAAAAACTTATTGAGAGGTGATGGATGGTATGAACAAGTTGGAAGCTGCACTGACACGAAAGGACAAGGAGTTCGACACACTTCAAAAGCGAGTCAATAAGGCCGATGAAACTTTTACGAAGTTGAACAAGGGTAAATCCACCCTTGATGAGGTATGTCTCTAGGTATCTTTGATAAGGAAGGTCTAGGATATAATTATCAGCCTTAATGTGATATTCTGAAACCCATGACCCATGTTCAGCCTAAGATAGTCTTTGTTAAAGCTCAAGCCGCAAGTAACGAGTGTGAAATTGTGAATCCTAAGAATAGTACCAAGCATGTGACCCTTAAGAGTAAAGATAGCTCATATATTGTCATCATTGTAAGCAATCTGGTCATTTAAAGCCATTTTGCGAGGGAGATTTCTGCCAAGAAATTGATGTCGGGTGAAATGTCATCCAACATCCCACTCAACATTGAGAAATCACTGTTGAAGGGTATGTCTAGAGAAACTTCAGCTGGCTCATCTTCGAATGCTGTAGTTGTCATCTAAGGAAGTTTGGGTCGAGAAATCAGGTCATAAATGCCTTGTTGTGTATACCTCTTTGCGAGCTAACGTGACAGGTTCATGGTACTTCGATAGCGGGTGTTCCCGACACTTGACGGGTACCAAGGAGTATCTTAGTGATTACACACCTTTACGGAGTGGATCTGTGACGTTCGGAGAAGGTTCTAAAGGTAGAATTCTCGGCCGAGGCAGGCTGAACGTGCCCGACTTTCCCAAGCTGAGCAACGTAATCCATGTAGACGGGCTTGTTGCGAATCTGATCAGCATTAGCCAGCTTTGCGACGACGACCTTGAGGTAAGGTTCAATAAGGAGTGTTGTGAATTTTTAACCGAAATTCTGCTCGAGTTATGGCAGTAAAAGATCGAGCGATAAATGCTATCTAGTCGGCGACAAATTCGGTGTGAAGGATGTGTACCAACTCTCAAAAGTCGAGGACGATGTGGTTCTTTGGCATTACAAATTGGGCCACGTCAACTACAGAACCTTGGAGCAGCTGATCAAGTATGATGCGATCAGAGGCATCCCGAAACTTAAGAAGTTTGGTAAGGTTGTTTGTGAGTCGTGTTTGAAGGGTAAGCAAACACATGTTAGGCATAATGTTAACCAACAAGCTGCCCAACATTTTAAAACTGCTCACTGTTTTCAATTAATTCACATGGATTTGATGGGTCCTATGGAAGTTGATAGCATAGGAGGTAGGAAGTATGCGTATGTGCTCGTGGATGATTTTCTAGATATGCATGGATATTTTTCTTAGGGAAAAATCTGATCGTTCGATTTCTTAAGAATTTTTGTGCTATGATTAGGAATAACTTCAGTGCATCTATATTTCGCATTAGGTCTGATCATGTAGAGAGTTTGAAAATCAGTATTTTGATGAGTTCTGTGATAAGAAAGGCATTGTGCATGAGTATTCATCTCCTAAGACGCCTCAACAAAATGGGGTGGCCGAAAGGAAAAATAGGACTTTGCAAGAAATGGCTCGTGTTATATTACAATCTAGGAACTGATCTAAGCATTTTGGGCTGAAGCACTGCATACTGCATGTCATATTTCGAATCGAGTGTTCTTTAGGCATGGTACTAAAAAGACCTCTTACGATTTATTGAATGGGAAAAATCATACGGTTAAGTACTTTCATGTTTTTGGGTGTTATTGTTACATGTTGAACGATCGTGAGTACTTGACTAAGTTTGATTCAAAAAGTGACAAATGCATATTCCTATGATACTCGTCTAATAGTCGTGCTTATCGTGTGTATAATTTACGCGTGAAGTCCGTTCAGGAGTCCATTAATATTGTGTCTGATGATACTACTGACCCTAGCAGAGATGCTCCTCCAGTTGATATTTCAGATCTCGTTAAAGCTGTTCATGAAACAGAGGAGGAAACAGAGGCTGAAACTGAGGAGCATGTTGAGCCAACATCTGACTCAACATCTGCGTCTGAACAGAACGATGAGGCTGGTCCCATGAAGTGCGACGAGATCCTCCAGCTAAGATTCAGAAAGATCATCCCACTGACCTCATTATTGGTGACGTGAACGAAGGAAGGAAGACCAGGGACAAACCACGCAAAGATTACAAGTCTATAGTAAGAAACGTATGCATGAATACGGTATACGCTGAGGTACGATTTAATTGCTTTGTTTCTGAGATTGAACCGAAGAATGTCCTTGAAGCACTCAAGGATAATTTTTGGATTAATACGATGCAAGAGGAACTCTTGCAGTTCGAGAAAAACCAAGTATGGATCTTAGTTCCACGGCGAAGAACATTAATGTCATAGGCACGAAGTGGATCTTTAAGAATAAATCTGATGAACTTGGTAGGGTTGTTAGGAAGAAAGCACGTTTAGTAGCTCAGGGTTATACTCAAGTAGAAGGCATAGACTTTGATGAGACGTTTGCTCCTGTTGCTAGAGAATCGATTAGACTTTTGTTAGCTATAGCATGTTGGCTTAACATCACTTTACACCAAATGGATGTTAAGGGTGTTTTTTTAAATGGGTACATTGAATAAGGAAATCTATGTCGAACAGCCTAAAGGGTTCGAAGATCCCCATTATCCTAACTATGTTTTTAAGCTGCAGAAAGCTTTATATGGATTGAAGCAAGCGCCTCGACCTTGGTACGCAAGGTTAGCGACATTTTTACTTGAGTTCGTTTCACGAGAGGTGAGGCAGACCGTACTCTTTTTGTTAAAAGGGTCGGGTCTGATATTTTGACTGCTCAAGTATATGTTGATGACATTGTTTTTGGGTCGAGCTCACAGTTCTTACTAGATCAGTTTGTGCAGGCGATGAACACTACGTTCGAGATGAGTATGATAGGCGATTAACCTATTTTCTAGGTTTGCAGATTAAGCAAAGTAGCGACGGGATCTTTATGTCCCAAGAGAAATACGCGAAAAACACTGTCAAGAAGTTCGGGCTGGAGACTGCCAAGATAATGAAAACGCCCATGGGGTCTACGCAAAAGGTAAGTAAAGACGATGTTCGGCAGAATGTTGACCCAACATTGTATCGATCTATGATTGGCAGTTTATTATATCTATCTGCGAGTAGACCTGACATCATGTATAGTGTTTACGTATGTGCTAGATATCAGTCTGAACCTAAAGTGACTCATCTTAATGCTGTTAAGAAAATTCTTCGTTATGTGAGTGGATCGTATAGCCTAGACTATGATTTTCCAAAGGTACTAACTGAGTCTTGTAGGCTATAGCGATGCTGCTGGGCATGTGACGAGGATGATCGCAAGAGTACAAGTGGCGGCTGTTTCTTCCTAGTAATAACTTAGTTGCATGGTATAGTAAGAAACAGAACTGTGTGTCTTTATCTACTGCTGAGTCTGAATATATTGCGGCGGAGAGAGTTGCTGTAAGCAATTATGTGGTTAAATAGCATGTTATGTGACTATGGGTTAGAGTGCGAGTCTGTTCTCATGTATTGTGATAACCTTAGTGCCATAAACATCTCTAGGAATCCCATCCAACATTCTCGTACAAAGCATATAGATATTAGCATCATTTTTCTGAGAAGAATTAGTCCGCATTGAGCATATAGACTCCGAGAATCAGTAAGCAGACATTTTCACGAAAGCATTGGATTCTGAAAGCTTCTCGGACCTGAAGAAATCCATAGGTTTGCATAGGGGTGGTTCGGTATGGTATACCGTACCAAAACTGTGATACCGTATACCGTACCGATATTTCGGTATTCAAAAAAATCATACCAATACCATACCAAAATTTCGGTATACCTTAAATTTCGATACGGTATCATACCAAAATTTCGGTATGGTATCGGTATCATACCTTCTATACCATTCACATGGAGGGTTTTACCATGTGTGTCTCGTAACTCGTTAATTGTTATTTTCGAATTTTTGGTCAATTTAAACTCCTTAGGCCCCAATAAGATGGATTATTAATACCAAATTTTCCAAAATAAAAGATTTTTAATTCATAAAATAACCTTAAAAGTTTATATATTTTAGTCAGCCTCCTTAGTAAGACAAAGAACTTTACATAAACACAAAGTTTGGTATGGTTAATAATTTATGGGCTAAATAAATTTATTAAGATCCTTATAATATTTTTATCCATTTTATATTTTTTTTGAAATAATATAATATATCTAAGTGTGTATATATATATATAATATTAAAAAAAATTGTATTTCGGTATTTCGGTATAATCGGTATACCTAATTTTTAAAATTTTCATACCTTTACCGTACCAAAAATTTTCGGTACCGTATCATACCTTACCAAAAACTTCGGTATACCAAAATTTCGATATTCTCGGTACATTACGGTACGATAAGGGCGGTATATCGGTATTCGATATATTTTTCCAGCTCTAGGTTTGCACATGTTAGTTTAAATGTTGGTCTAATATTTGGATCATCATAGCATATGTCAAATTCGATGGTAACTGCTTTAATGTTTGGTTAGATATTATGTTATGTTTTTTCCTGTGAAATGACTTGATTCTTCTTGACCGGTCTCTGAATGAACCCGATCCCTTTTTAAAGGCTCTTGGTAATACGTCCATAGGTACACGGCATTCGCTGTGACGTTGTACTCTTTGCGACAAAAAGCCAATCCTTAGTGTGAATAAGCATGCTCATAAACCCTCTGCTAGATATAGGTATTTGGTAACAAGATTCCTTAGGTACACGGCATTCGCGATGACGATGTCTACTATGCGACAAAAAGCCGAACATTGAGGCTGAGGGTATAAGGGCAGTGCATAAATTCGGTTAAATATGTGAGGTGAAAGGGTACAAATAAAGGGAATTGGTTTTGAGAAGAATTAAGCACAAAAGTCTAGGATTATGGAATTAGGATGTTGAATCAAATGTTAGGTCAACATGTGTGACTATCAGTTTGATATTGCTATATTTTGTGCTTTCGTTTCTATCTGTGTCTGTCTTTAGTACTGCATTAGCTAGTATTGTGTGTCTATTTTAGAAATCTCTCAGATTTGCACTAGAACTCTCAAAGAACATCTTGTTACATTTGTCTCAAGTGGTCATGAACGTCGCTCAAATGGTTAGTATTTCTTGATTCTACCTTGACTTTGGACTTAGTTGTCTTTTTGTGGTGAATCATAGTCTGAACTGCATCTGTTTACTCGCATGACTAAGTCTTCAATATGCTCCTTTGTGCTCGCATCATGAATTCATTTACTAAAATTAGCTCCCTGTGTATTTAGGGAAGTTTTAATTGTTTCGACTTTATGTGACCTTTTCTATGCATTCAACGGTTACTTTTCTTATCCCATTTTCTCCACTACTGGCAATAATTACTGAGTGGACGTTTTTACCGTTGAAGCCAAGTGTGTTGAAGGGTATTTGATCGAGTTTCACTATTCAAAGAACCCTAATCATCAAGTCGAATTTCTCTCTGAAAAATTCACTTTCTGCATTTCTATGTGCAATACAAGCTACCCACGCGGTCTTTCATCGCATTTCGGTACCTTATTCCCAATTTAATCATGTCGAACTCACCTGTTCATGAGAAATCGCAGAATGTTAACCCAACATTCAGCGAACCTCTCTATGATGTCCAGCCGATCCAAACAGTTCTGCCTTCACTTGATGAGGAGGATGATATCCCTCTCAGCGTACGTTATCAGAATCAGGAGAGACGACGCCCTGTGCAGACTAGCACTGTAGGCGGCGCAATAAACATTGTAACTCCACCGTCAAATCCAACTCCACCACAAGAACAGAGGAAGGACCAAGTACCAGGCCTGACGAAGCTACGCCAGCCAAGTCCTCAGGACCACAACCGGAAATTTCGGTCGAGGCCGACCCAGTGACCAAGGTTCTGGCGTCGCTGAATGACCACGCCCATCAAAGCCACTGTCACCAAGAAGAAGTCCATGAAAGCCAAGGCAAGAGAAGCTGGGGCATCCTCACAGGCACCGGCCATCGATAAGAAGCGGCGCAGCCAACGTATCCGCCGGTCGCTGAACCCCACATCAAATAAGGACAATCCCATCACCCTCTCCAGTGATTCTGTGAAGACAACCTCTGAGTCCACAACCTTGACAGCCAAGAGTCTGCAAGCTCCGATGAACTTTCCAGGCAAAAAGGGGAGAGACTCCATCCACGGTTACTGCATCCACTGAATCTGTACCTCTGTTCCATCTGAAGTCTCAGAATGTGAGGAGGAAGATGAATTCGGAGCGGATGAGACACTGGCCACTTGGAAGAACAAACTCAGGAAGAAAGCAGGCAAAAAACCAGTGGGCTCAGTAGATAGACCTTCGAAGCGACCACGAACAGCCAGCTCTCAGTCCGCAGCAAGCTCCCATACGCTCTCGCCAGTTCAAAGTGGAGAAGATGTTGAAACGGATGTTGACCTAACATTGGTTCAGACTGGGAGACTCCTCTGCCGAGGGGGAGGTTCTATGTGTCTTTCAACGAAGAACTATGGCCGTATTTCTCTCAGAGGCTGTTGAGGATCGAGCGGGACAGTTGATGTGGTGAGTTTTCGTCGATACGGCATCATGCAATTCTTGGAGTCCCGCCATTTCGACAAGACCGTAACCATGTTTGGGACCTACTGTGACACAGTGGTCTGGGAGGTATATTTAATCTTTCTCCTAGAGTAAATGATGCTAATTCTAGGAAGTATGGGAAGCTTTACTTGAGGGGGAGATTATATGGTTTTCTGCTCGGGAGATCAATGAATTTTTAGGTACCCCGAATGTTGAGATGGACAAACGTATGATAATGATGAGGTTATTAGGTTCTTAACTGGGGTTAGAGTTTGTGAATGGGATGGGAATTTTCGGTCAGTATCTTAACTTCACTTTATTCAGTATTGTTAAAGTGGGGATATTTAATTGGTGGCCGACTGCGATGAGACCCGTGTTGCGGAGAATATGGCACACATTTTGTACGCTCTTGGGCGTAATCTGTCGTTGAATCTCGGAGAGTTAGTTTTGGAACTGATGGCAAAGGAAGCCGAGAAAAAGTCCACGGGTATTCTTCCATTTCCCTCGCTAATTTATGGGATGCTCGTTCGAGGAGGTTTCAGGCCAACTCGCTCAGATCAGGTGGTCACTATCAAGCTACCTTAGGTTGTTTCCTACATGCATCTAGCCGGGCCTAACAGAGTTATCGATCTGCCATGGAGCGCCCCAACGCATAATGTTGACCGAGCGCCGCAGTCAAGCCTGGATCGCCAGATACAATACCTGAAAAACTATCAGATTCCTGCGTCGCAGCTCACAACGCTCAAGGCCTTATGTTCTTCCCAAAAAGGGGGAGAGGCAAAGTGCGGGCAGCACAGACAAAGGCTAGGGCGGAGCCAAGCAGGCAAGACGAAGACATGGCAGAAGAGTCAGGGGGAGCTCATGAGCAAGGGAATGTCCAGGCTGAAAATAATCAAGGAGGAGAAGGAGCTGAAGCTAGATCGAGAGAAGAAGAGGCGGAGGAGTCGATCGATAGTCTGAACATTTAGACTTCGATTGACTTTTTGTGCATGCGCCTTTTGTGTTTATTTGCATGCCTATCTTGTTTTTTTCTAGGGCGTGTATTTTCTGGACCATGTCTTTTTATTTTGCAGGACCTCTTATGGCGTGTACTATTTTTTTAGTATCTTGAATAGTTTTTAGTACTATTCTGTTTTCCGTCTAACTCTAACCATTTTTAGTTTTTGTGGTTGAGTTGATGTTGCATTCAGGGGGAGTTTCGCTAAGGCTGACTTCTGCATTGGTTTTGGGAAGAAAGATAAAAAGGGGGAGATTGTTGATGTTGAGCTTTCAACAGAAGCAATGTTGGGGTAACATTCTAGTCAACATCTGTTGGTCGAGAATGTTCTCTATCTCAGTTTTATCTTTCATACCCAAAACTTATTTTATCTTGTGACGTGGCATTTTCTAGTATTGTGCAGGATATATTTAAGGAGTGGAATGGATCAAACTGCGTGGAAGAAGTGTGGATAAGCTAGAGCGAACTTAGGAGTGGAGCATGCTAAAAATAGGAAGCTTGGCGAGCAAGTGAAGACCGAGCTTAAGGAGCTGACCAAGTCGATCCCTAAGTGTCACTAACGGACCAACTACACATTGTGGACGTTAGTGGACGTTACCAAGGTCATTGGTGAAGTCGCCCCAAAGTCGAAAAATATAAAAGGGAACTTCACTTAACCGTTTGAGACACGGAACTTACAACGAGCGAATTGAAGAGCGTTTTGAGCTAGTATCATCTCTTTAGAGAGTTTTCTTTTAGTCTAGCTTTTCAAAGGTCGAGAGATCTTGTAGTTTGCAGAGTCTTTTGTGATTTGTAGGTTTTGCTAGACGTGTTTTTAACTATCCTTTTTGATAGTTTGTAATCCATCTTTTAGTGGAGTATTTGGTCTGAGGCACGCAACAAGTTATTTTGACTTGCTGCATAAAATCATCTCGTGTGTTCGTTTCGTGTTTATCACTAAGTAATCATCATTTCCGTTGTGCGTTTCTAAGTGAGTGTGAGTGTTAACCCAACATCACGTTCAACATCAGTTTACAACTTAGTATTTTACATCAATAATAAATCAGAAATGGAAATTATAATAACATCATCATCGCTCAGCTACACTTTTGACGGGTCCTATTTTGACCAGAAGCCGAAATCCCACTGGCCTTTTTTTACATATTTATGTATATAATAATAATAATAATAATAATTAGAAAGAGGCGAAAAGAAATAAATTGTAGTAATAAAATGAAACAGAGAGACACGCTCAGGGATAGATTAGACCCACCAAGACAGACAGTGTACGCGCGTTGGTTGGGTGCTGATGGGTCAGTGCTATGGCAAGACGATCCCCACCGCCGACGACGGCCCCACCACTACGATCACTAACACCGCCGCCGCCGAAACCGCCTCCTCCGATCCCCAACAACCTCAGAGCTACGCATCGGGAAACACTCCATCGGTCAAGAACACTCCGGCGAGATCCTCCGCCGCCAACAGCCCATGGCCCAGTCCGTACCCTCACGGAGGCACGGGGGAAGCCTTCGGTGTTTCCCCTTCGCCGGCCCGCTCGTCGACGCCGATGAGATTCTTCAAGCGCCCTTTCCCTCCGCCGTCTCCGGCGAAGCACATCAAGGCGTCGCTGAGGAAGCTGAGGCCAGGAAAGAAATCCTCCGGCGGTCCTACTCCGATCCCTGAGGACGCCGCCGAGGAGCAGCAGAACCAGCAAGATCAGCTGCAGCAGCAGCAGGCGCTGGATAAGAATTTTGGGTATGATCGGAATTTTGGAGCAAAGTATGAAATTGGGAAAGAGGTGGGCAAGGGGCATTTCGGTCATACTTGCTGTGCCAAAGCTCGGAAAGGAGAACTCAAGGACGTGCCCCTTGCTGTTAAGATCATTTCCAAAGCTAAGGTGATTTGATTATTCTATCCATTTAGCAGATTAATTGGAAGAATTAACTGATTTAATAATCAGGGTAATGCTTTATCTGCTTTTCTGTGGGTCTTCTCTATCCGTTGGAAGTAACCTGTGGTACGGGGAAAAACGAGGCATTTATGTGAATGGGTCAATAAATATCTTGGAATTCGATTTAATTGGTTATGCTATCTATACCCATACATCAACTTATGATTGACTTCAGATATAGACTTGGGATGAAATTGGTAATCATTGTGTTCAAGGAGAAGTGAAATTCTTGAAAGAAAAAAAAGAGGGGAAAGGGTTCTTGAAGATGACTCTAGAAGTCTGGAAAAATCATAGATATTCTTTTCTTGTTGAACTGCATTTGAGGATCCTGTTAGAATAAATGTGTGTTTCATTCTTCAATGATGGTTGGCCTAGTGGAGTTGGAAGCTCCTTAAGTATCCTTATTGATTGTGCTTAGGCTCAGAGTCATAACATATAGAAGTTATCCCAGCTACTGTGTGATGGTGTGACACAACATATGAATATGACAGATTGTAAAATAGTGTAGGATGTGGATGAGATATACATGCACAAAAGCATGAGACTTCTAGGTATCTGAGAATGACGTCTTGCAACACATTTCTAAATCTTATTTTATTGTTGGAGGTATGATAAATCAAGAAAAGTTAGAGGAACCATTACTAAAAATATAGTTGTTTCTGGGAAAAAAGAAATCCTAGAGCAGGGATGGTGCTAACATTCATTCTTTTGCTCAAATAACTCATTTGTGCGGTTTCGTTGATTATTACTCTTTTAAAGATCAGTACCGCTTCCTTTTGTGCACAAACTGCCTACTTGTGAAATATAGCTCAAAGCATTTTTTGACAGATGACCACGGCAATATCGATTGAAGATGTTCGACGAGAAGTGAAGATTTTGAAAGCTCTTTCTGGCCACAAGCATCTAGTTAGATTCTATGATGCATGTGAGGATGCAAACAATGTTTACATCGTGATGGAGTAAGTACGCTTTAGCATCACTTTTGGAACTACTGCAATATCAAATAGAGGAAAAGCCTTTTGTTAGTCTCTTTCTAGCCAGGAATCTTGATCTTTGTTGCTCACTGTTAACTTACCGATATCTTGAGACAATAATTATTTTTCTTCTGCAGCACTGTTCATTAAAATCTGATGATATGCTCTCTGCTCTTGCAAATTGAAACTCTCATTTTTCATATTCCTTAATTAGTTGTGGTTTTTACGTCCTTCCTTACTCAAGTTTCATATGCTATTTAATCAGTCCGTAGATTCCCCTTTCACTTTACTTAGCAGATGCAAAGCTTCTCATTAATTTATTTGTGTATTTACAACCTTTAATCATGATAAAAGTCTGGGCGGTAGAACTGTATCAAAATCTGGTATTGTACCAGAATTTTTAGCATGATCTCATTTATATCTTGTTGGCCAAGAATTTTTTTGTTGTGCAAGATATCATGCATGACTTGATTCTTTTTTTTATTCTTACAGCTGTGTTGTTTAAGCATAATTGAAGCTTTTAGCTCTCTTTTACTTGTGTGACAGGTTGTGTGAAGGAGGAGAACTACTGGACAGAATATTGTCCAAGTAAGTGATGATACATTTGTTTTAAAGACTTGGTCTCTTTGTTCCTCCACTCCACTGCAGCGAAGAGGAGAGACAATGCATAACAAAATCTGGTTTTCCTAAGTAGAAGATATCTCTCTTTTAAGACTGCGCCAAAACTTATAAATGTTTACTATTTCAGAGGTGGTAGATACACAGAAGACGAAGCGAAACTCATAGTTGTTCAGATCCTCAGCGTTGTTTCATTTTGTCACCTTCAGGGTGTTGTGCATCGCGATTTAAAACCCGAGGTACATAATCTTTCCTCCATGCACTCTTCGCCAGATACCCTACAGTTCTCTGACGTAATGCTAATTTCTCAATTTCAGAATTTTTTATTCACTGCAAGAAGTGAAGATGCTGATATGAAGCTGATTGATTTTGGCCTTTCAGACTTCATCAGAACTGGTATTCGTCTTACATACTTCTTTATTATGTTTGCCCATGCCTCAAACGATCTCTACTTACACAACATGCATATGCATTAGAAATAATGCCAGGTTTCTGAGTTCATTTCTTTCATGTGAAGCCAAAATGTTAAAACTTGTGCTGCAGATATGTTGCATTTAACTGATTGCCATTGATTATATGTGATCCAATGTGGCTTTGCTAAGAGTCTGAGCAGTAGTGAATGGTATTTGTGCATTTCTTCGCTATGATCATGAGCTCATTTTAATATTAGTATGCTTAAGCTTTCCAATGCATGTCTTAATACTGCATTCAACCCTATCAATTATGCCTTTGCTTTATATCCTCTCATCCATGTTTGGATCTGCAGATGAAAGGCTAAATGATATCGTTGGAAGTGCTTATTATGTGGCGCCCGAAGTTCTCCATAGGTCGTACAGTGTGGAGGCTGATATATGGAGCATTGGTGTCATTGCCTATATTTTACTATGTGGGAGCAGACCATTCTGGGCAAGAACAGAATCTGGAATTTTTCGTGCAGTTTTGAGAGCTGACCCAAACTTCGAAGATCTTCCTTGGCCATCTGTTTCCCAGCAGGCCAAAGACTTTGTTAAACGACTCTTAAATAAGGACTACCGTAAAAGAATGACTGCTGCTCAAGCTCTGAGTCAGTAACCTATACCTTTGAATGCCTTATAGCTATAATCATTCCTTGTTCGTTGAATCCTATCTATTGACCGATTCACATTAGATCAATTTCTATATTGGCCAATTCGTCAGATATCTTTCCTTTTTATCCAGTGGCCTGTGTAACTCTAGATGGCATTGCAATTCTTTGCTGTTCCATTCTCATACGTTTCTGTTTGTTTTTCTTGATGCTTGTTGAAAAAAAAATGCAGCGCATCCGTGGTTGAGGAGTGAGAGCCATCCCGTCCCATTAGACATATGGTGTTTAAGTTAGTGAAGAATTACCTTCACGCCACACCATTCAAACGTGCAGCTTTAAAGGTATATTACATACTGTATGAAATTAAGGTCGAATAGTTGCATGTTGATTCTTGTTTTCTCTCTATTCGTGGCATTTTTTGTTTTGCCTGATAAAATCAGTTATTCCTGCAATCTGAGGCAATCTGTTTGTCGATGTCTTTCAACTCTCTTTTGACTTTTTTATTTGATTTTGTGCTGTTAGGCTCTCTCAAAAGCTTTGACCGAAGAAGAGTTCATATACCTCAGAGCACAGTTCATGCTCCTGGAACCTACCGAGGATGGAAGAGTTTCACTCGATAACTTCAAAAAGGTTTTACTTCTGCTCTCTCCCTCGAACTTCTTTCTGGGCACTTTGTTTCGAAACCTTCTTGTAATAACATGTGCATAGTAGGCAAAGGCATACCATACCTTTTGGGGACCCAATAAACAAGACGAGTATAAGGAAATCCAAGAATCACATTTCTCTCTTCTCTGTAAAATTGTTCTTACAGGCACTTTCACGAAACGCCACTGATGCCATGAAGGTCTCTAGGGTACCTGATATTCTACAAACGGTCAGAAGCTTACCTACCATTTCTATAAGCTTAAACGACGATTCCATTACCATCAACTTAGTAACTTCAAAACACTTCTTTTTTTTTCAAAATCGTCTCCTTGGTGGTTTTTCTTCAGATGGGTCCATTATCATATAGAAGCATGGACTTTGAGGAGTTCTGTGCAGCCTCGGTCAGCATATATCAGTTGGAAGCCCTCGAAAACTGGGAGCAAATTGCATCGACTGCCTACGAGCATTTCGAGCACGAGGGCAGTCGCGTAATTTCCATCGAGGAACTTGCTCGGGTTGGTATTATCTCATACGTTCTTCGATAAATTTTCGAACTTGGGGGGGACTTAGTCTTGTAAATACGCAGGAATTGAACGTGGGGCCCGCTGCTCATTCGATCCTCAGAGATTGGCTGAAGAGCGATGGTAAGCTCAGTTTGCTGGGATATACTAAGTTTCTCCACGGCTTGACGCTGAGAAGCTCGAATATCAGACATCATCATTAGGGGTATCCTATTACATTCTTGTATGAGGTATTGTTGAATTTTTCTTTCTTTTTTGTTTTTCTTCCTTTTTTTTTGGTTTTGTTGTGGTAAAATGATGAGGGATAT
The DNA here is from genome assembly GCA_027422505.1 of Craterostigma plantagineum. NCBI lineage: Eukaryota > Viridiplantae > Streptophyta > Magnoliopsida > Lamiales > Linderniaceae > Craterostigma > Craterostigma plantagineum. The sequence continues at coordinate 54,813 of JAPQWV010001785.1, forward strand.
TATTATATGCATACAGTGTACAAATTCAAGATTTTTAGTCGTCGTTTAGCTTACGTACCGTACCGTACTCTTTTAGTAGTGACTGTTGTGGGTTTTTTTTTCTTTCTACTGTACGGAAATTTTTCAGAATCTGGTGACGTCATTTAGAGGAAATGCATGACATCATCACAAAGCTCAAGCAACAACACAACACCCAAATGGAAAACATTAATTCATGGAAAGAGAAACTTCGAACAACACAAACTTAAATGCAATACTGAGTTACATCACACAAATAACCCTTGAGAAATAAATACATTTATTAACTCACATTGTTATTACTCCCCGACGGGTACATAGAATAAGACTGGTCAGAAGATCACAGCATCTGCATAAAAAATATAGAACTTTGGGTCTAGAAATTATATTAGTATGATGCATATCGAAATATTAACAATGGAAGAGATGATATAACTGGACAAATAATTTAATAAGATGTTGAAAAACCTTGGATAGGAAGAAGCGAATCGAATTCAAGAGAAGAATTCACAGCAGCTGCAATCTTGGACGTGAAATTATCAAGCTGCATGTTGTTGTTGTTAATGCTGAGATCAGGGTGGATCTTCTTCTTCAACATCTTCCTCACCAACTAACATTAATCGTTATTTTCCCCGAACAAACTAAACTCGTTAGAAATGAGATAGGAAAACGGCAATAATAACGTAATAAATGAACTCATGAAATGGTCGAGCTTGCATGATTTTAACAACGATATTCTACGGAATTTTTTAGGCTAGCCTCATATAAGCTCGTGGGGTTCCTCTCTAGAATCAATTGACAATAGAGGGAGTTAGCCCTCAAACTTATATATACTTTATCATATATGTGTGTGGGTGGGTGGGGGGGGGGGGGGGCAGATTTGATTCATTGCTATATATATTATACTCACACGTTGCAAGCGTTTAGCCATTATAGGGCGAGCAGTGTCAGCGTCGTCGTCGTCTTTCTTCGCCGAACTCTTCTTCTTCTTCTTATTGGCAGCAGCTGATGAATTCTCTTTCTTCGTTTTCGACGACCTTTTGTCTGCATGGATCGTCGATTTTCTTCTGTTGATTATCCCCTCCTCGGCGGAGAACAGCTGTGCGAGCGTCGTCCTCTCCTTCTTCTTCTCGACGACCATCTCCTCCTTAACAACTTCTTCTTCCATTTTCAAGAAATTTTCGTGCGCATAATAATTATAAGCCGAAGCTACGTCGATCAGCGGTTTCACTTCCTCGTCGACGCTTTTGTTCTCTGAATAATAATAATCAGCGGCGGTCGTTATTTCCAACCGTTCGTCGTCAACAAGCTCTTCGTTCTTGAGAGGGTCGTAGCCGAAGGTTCCAATGGTCAACAAGAGTCCTTTGTTACTCCAGCCCATTATGAAATTATTATTACTATTATTATTGATGTTGTTATTATCGCTCGCCACCAACTCGCTTTGATCGATATTTTTTTCAATGATGATTTCGAGATCGCTTTGCTGCTTCTTTGCTTCTTTCGCCACCTCATCGTCGTCGTAGTCTTCTGCAGAATTAGGGCGAAATTTCGAATTTTAGTTTGATTTTAATGGTCTAATACTCTGTTGGAATTATAAGTAGATTCGAATATTAGGGGTTTGTAACCTTTATTGTGATTATTAAACCTTCGGTGGACCCAGTTGAAGATCTACAAAATGTGATTAAAACACACAAACAACATATAATATTTATGTTTTAGTGAGGAACGTCAACAATGGCGTCGGTCAATTAATAAGATGAGAAAAAACCGATAAGATATTTTATTACAGTAGACATGCATATATGTTACTTGCCTTCATATATATATTGCCAGAAGATGATCAAACTTCAAAGAGAGACGACGCAGCAGCCCAATAGCTGACTGAAGATTACAATGCGTTGCGAATAATGTAGTAGTAATAGCTTTGTGATGGTATAATAATAATAATAAAGAAGATGGAATGAGTGATAGCCACGTGGAACCCTGGCGTGGGCCCATCTAGTATACGAGCTTCGCCATGGAAGGATTCTCATTGGCTCCTTCCTCTGAGTCGAGTTCGATGACTGCCAAATCATCTAAAATGACGCATATGCCCTTGTCTCTTTGGTTAATTAACGACGGGTGCTCGGCTCGCGTGAGAGAATTCATGCTGAGAGACTTTGAATAAATAATTTTCGTATAGAAATCGTCGATGCCCATATGCATTTTTTTGCTATTTTTGTAATATTTCCTAGATATTTTTTTTTTCGTTTGCGTTATTTATTTACACATATATATATATACATATATTGTTTGAACTTAATTAATCTTCTTCCGCGTATATTTGTGTTAGGTTGCTTTGGATTCTCATACGCACTAACTCACTCACTCGCTCACATGTTATTTTGGATTTTAGATTGAAATGACTTGTCGGAGTCTTAATGCTACGAGCTATTATTGCTGGACCCAAATTGGCCTATATAAAAGATATAGCGAGAGCGCTGTATGTATATACATTGTATTTATACAATAATGTGGGCAAAAGCTTCTTGCATTCATTTGTAAAAAGAAGGAAAAATATCCTCCATGAAAAGCCCTAGGGAGCTATCATTGGCTGGCGCTCATCAATTGTTAATGAAGATATCCATAAGCAATAAATAGTATTATCTACATCAATGATATTCTATCGTAGTATAATATCAAAAGTGGGTCGACATGCCACGAAAAGCTTCGACTGTGCATGAGACGGACACAGCTCCTATTGATTTGATCATTTTGATAAAGTGATATATAAATGTGACCTACGATTAGTTTTTTTCATATCGGATATATCCAATCTCGTTGATTCCAAATGGAGAAGCTACGATTATTTAATCTTTATTATATACTCCCTCCGTCCCAGTAACTTTTGTACATATTACTAAATCGGCGTCCCACTATTTTTGTACATTTCCATATTTAGTAAAATACTATCACACACAATCAATATAATAATATTAAATATTCTTAAAAAGACGTGTCACACCACACACCTTTCTACCTCTATATTAATAAAATATTCAGTTTCTTAAAACCCGTACCGGAATCCAAATGTCATATTTTATAGGGACGGAGGGAGTAGTTTTTTTGTGTGGCATCAGCAAAAATGTGTATGCAGACGGAACCAAATCAAGAAAAAGTTGAATGCGAGAAGGAAGTTTTATTTGGATCTACTTTGAGCATTGTAACGGAAAAAAATGAAGCTGAATTATTTATTATGAATTACATATCGGATTTTTTATTAAAATATGCAGTTTAAACCAAAATTTAATATAATAGGTTTTTTCGCTCGAAATTAATAAAATAGAGCAAAACGCAAGCCTAATGCTTAGCCACAACAATGAGGTGGCACCGAGCACAACAGGCTCTTCTTTCAAAAAACATGTTGGGCCCGCATTTAGCCCAACATCGAAAGCGTCGCGTCCATTAGGCGCGACACCGCGTTTAATAAACGCGACGGGTTGCGCAGCCCACTAACGACATCGATGGACGGCCCATTACGCGTTGTCTGCAATAATTGAACACCGTCGCGCCTAATGGATGCGACCCCGCTACCATTATGTGATTCATAAAATTTCGTAGATATTAAATATGGTGTCCAGAAAAATTCAAACAATTGTCTATTTTGGCGGTGATATCATACACGAACCAAACACCATTCGATATAGTCTTCAACCCATCAGTTATCGACGAATTCGTCGCGAAATCAATTTCGATCAATTTGTTAGTATGTTGTACGACATGACTTCCGTCGACAGCACTTCTTTCTCTTTAATCGTTCGGGTGAAGAACGAATATTATCAACACTCTCGACTGTATCAGAAGCTCCTCCGAATATTTAAAGATCCCGACGCCGAACTTGATTATATTGGGGTCTTTGTTGAGGCAAATGAGAACGCTCACTTCGATCGCAACGTAGATGCTCCTGACGAGTACACGAATCCTGCGCCGGCACTTATTCGTTTCCTGACATTACATCAGTTACTGAAGAGTTGACAAATATTTCGTTCGACGCCCCTCACGAAGATATACCTTCGAGTAGCCGTTGCGTTCCTACTAGTTCGACGGCGGCGCATCCTGAGATCGTTCATGACGTCGTACAAGATAGTGACGTCAGCGACTGAAATTGATGACGAGGGTGAGGCACTAGACGATCTTCTAATCCCGCAGAGGACGATGATGATAATAACGATGGACCAACTACTGATATACAATAGAACCAGAAGAAGAGCATGTACCCGTCGCGGCTATTACGCGCGATATACTCGATTTTGTATTTTTTGCAGAATAGCCCTATTTTATTTATTTTTAATTAAAACCCCATTATTTTAATAAAAAAGCCTTACATATCAAATTAATTTGAGATGGTACCGACCGTTTATGATGTTATTGGCTCTTTGGTTGCAACGTAATTGGGCCACTTTTATTGTATGGGCTTATTATCGATAAGTGGGCTTACCATTCTTCGCCCAAAAAGAAAACAGAGCAACTTACAATATTATTACAATATCACATGTATGTATATATCCAGGAAAGATACAGCATAATTATTGTGAATGGAACATATTAAAAACAACATGAAATGAAAGCAGTAGGAGCTCAGGTGATCGCGACGGCGACTGTGAAAAACAACTGAACGAAGACAACGGTGTTCACAATGTAAGTAAAGAAAACGTATGCAGCAGCACGCAAGACGAGTAATTTTTTTTTTTTTTTTAAGATTTTGTTTCATTCATGCTGATGATGGTATTGCTTCGGGTGCTCCTTGGAATGACCTCCATTTGCTTTTCTCGCCAGAGAGAAATGGACGCCGGGATCTTTGTGGCTCAAATTGGAATTGAGAACGATTGAGTTGTTTATGCCCTGAACATTGCTGTTGAGTACCGCATTCGTCGGCGGAGATTGATTGACCATCGCTCCACCAGCTTTGCCCTTGACGGCGCTCCTTCCAGCTCCTCCGCCGCTTTCCCCGCCCGAATGATCTCCGTCGGGGCGGATGTTTTTCTCAGGCAGAAGCGTGCGTGGCTTGCCCGAAAATATCTTGTTGCTGATCTTCTCGCGCAGGGAATTTGGGGAATTAGGGTTGCTGCTGGTTAATTCCATGACTGCTCCCTTGTTCTCTCCCGCAAGTGTGATCATGTTCGCTCCGTGACGATCATGATGTTTGTTCCCAGATGCCACCTTATCTTTCACCACTTGTTTCCCATTGCCTGCAGCCTTGTTGTGATGATTGTAATCAGCAGAATTGGGGATTTCTTGATGCATCTTATCTCCAGGAGATTTGCTAATCTTTTCTTGCACCAACACATTCTTTTGCTCGAACCGGTGTTCATCAGCAACAGTACTATCGAAATGCGCAGGTGGGAGCTTCAAAGGAGAAGGGTGATGGGACTGAGATGAAGGCCTGACATCACCCTTAGGAGACTGCATTGGAGTGCTTTTCTTTTCAGCAATGGGCGGCGACTGTAGTTTCACCACCTCTTTCGGAGATAACGACGCAGGCGTTGCAGCCTTAGCACTGCCATTGGTAGTAGTAGCAGCACCAGTATTAAGGGGCACAGAAGGAGATGCTGTCTTTTCCCTAGGAGGGGTTTCCGCCGCCTGCTCTTTGGGTGGTGGAGTTGGAGATCGGCGTGGCGGCGTCGATGGTGGAGCCGCCTGCTCTTTGTGTGGTGGAGGAGACCTTGGTGCCACCATTTGTGGGGATCTTGGCTGCACAGGGCTAGGAGGAGTTGGAGATTTTTTAGGTGGTGGCTCAGCTGCGGGGACGGGCGGTGAGGGTGGTGGTTGTTGAGGTTGTGGTGGTGGTGGAGGAGTCCTGACTGGTATGACTGGCCGGACGATGGGTGGCTGTGGTGGTGGTGCAGGGGCGGGATTAGGCTGTGAGGGTGGTGGTGGTGGTGCCGCCTCTTGAGGTGGTGGCTGTGGTGGAGAAGCTCTGACTGGTATGGGCCGAACAGTGGGTGGCTGTGGCTGTGGTGGTGCTGGGGCTGGGGCTCGCATGCCGATGTTTAAGCGAAACCATGGCGGGCGTTGGCTGGCCATTTCGGTACTAATTCAAAGGTAACCTATACAATCAATCGATCAATCAATTGCAATGATAAGAAATTCTGGTCTATGATTATGTTATGTATATATTTATACAGGTTGATATTGGCTAGCATGAAACACGCACCAATGCAGATGGAGTATGTGTGACAAAAATAAAAAGAAAAGAGAATGCTAAGGAAAGTATCAGATTCATCTGCACAGGGGGAAGAAATATATTAAAGAGCTCAGCAAAAAGAAATGTTTTCTCTCGGCTAAAGATTGGCATCAAACCATGACGTGGGGTCTTAATCATTCTTTCACTCACAAGACGAAAAAGTTCGTAAGCACAGGCGAGCGAATTAAGAAATGGTGAATTCTTCCTTCTTCACAAGTGTCCCATTACACAACAGAACTTATTCACCTTTGTCAGATTTTGTGTTGCGGTCTTAGTTTTTGCGGCTGATGAAGTCCGACATGTTGCAAGCAAGTCAGCGTTTTCGCCTTTGTCACGGATTTTATTCGCCACGATATCTTGAAGCTGGCAGGCAATTACACAGTATCGAAGCGTGACAGAGACGATTCGAATGGAACACAAAAGTAGTATTCACTCCCTTTTATCAGATTTATGGTACCATTTTTCCTGGTTTTGCTTGCTTACATGTTTATTCTTTCTTTTCTTTGAGGTTTCTTTTACTTACAATCTAGGACTGACTTTAAGCTTTGTAGAACAAACAAGCCTGTCCTGTGCTTTTTGCATATGCAACCAGTAACTAATTGAATTTACCACCCGGTAAATGTTCCAAATCACAATTAGGTCCCACATAAGTTTCAAAATTATTCTGAGGCCTAGACATTTGGTGAACTCAGCTAAGGAACAATCCACGCAATAATAACGTGGGCTCTGTTTTTCTAGCATTTGTGCTTCAAGAACAAATATATTTAAAAAAAAAATAAGTTGTTGGTATTCGCATCAGATACCATCTTATATTAATAAGGTCGAATGATGAAGGAATCATAAGAGTAAATGCGAGCTCAAACTGTTTAGTACAGTACAGGAAACATTATGAATATGTACCGTTGGGTCTCATTATATGGTTAGAGAATTAATGCTCTTTGTGAATTCCCAAAGTTTTGAAAAAGCTATGGGCCTCGTAAGATATGGGCCTTCTTAAAGCCCAAAACACAAGCATAAACGGGCCCAAAGGTTAAGGCTGTTTAAGTGGTTTTATCTTTTCCATTTTTCTTTCCATCCTTATCGTTTCCAAGATTGTTGTCCAATTAAAAGCGAAGTGCTAGGAAAAACGTGACTAGCTTTATTAGCACAACAAACCGAGGGAATACGGAGCTGCAATATAAACGTGCAATAGATCTTCGATTCTATCCTTCTTCTCAGTAAATTAATCGACAGAGAAGTAATCGTAAATCGATGGGGAAGCTGTATGTGAAGATGGAGCTGCCGGTGATCAGAATAAGAACACTGAGTGGTTCACCTACCCTGGGGTTTGGACGACTTACATATTGTTCCTCTTCTTCGCCTGGCTCGTCATATTGTCGATTACCAATTGTACCCCTGGCATGGCGTGGACGATCGTCAATCTCGGACACTTTGTGGTATGGTTTCCGTTCGGTTTCTCTGCACCTTATGCCTCTCCTGTTCGTTTAATCGAGTTCTTTTATTTGATCAGTTTGATTCTATCTTTTGGCTTTTGAACTATGATTTTGTTATTTCTGCCAAGAAAATTGAGCTTTTAAAAAATATTTAATTAGCGCAATGGACGACTTGCTCAATCATCACTAGTCTCTTAATGTATCTTAAGTCGTTCTTCCTTTCTTGTAATGATTCTGCTGAAAACTCAATGAAGACCAGACTTTGTGAACTGTTGTTTGATTCTATCCATAAATGCGAAGTATTGGTCTTTCTTCCACCTCATCGTCACAGTGTTTGCTCTTCTTCTGACCTTAGGTAACCTACCACTTTTTCCATTGGAGAAAAGGAACTCCATTTGGTGATGATCAGGGAATATATAAGGGACTGACGTGGTGGGAGCAGCTTGATAATGGAAAGCAGCTCACTCGCAATAGGAAGTTCCTAACTGTCGTCCCTGTTGTTCTGTAAGTTCATTTCTGTTTTCAATGTCTGTGCGTGTTAGGAATAGGATTAGCATCTAACCTTTCAGTCTTTTCTGTGTTCATTTTCTCGATACGACGATATGTTGACTTTCTGCGAATGCTTGGTTTATATTGTGAGTGCTCAAGGGAATAGAATTAATGTTGTTAGATGATGGTTATCAGTTTTTTGATTTCCATATGTGATGTAAGTTTGTAAGCTATGGATAGTTTTAAAGTGGCAATGCTTATGGTATTGGGAATATGGATCCTTGTGGGACACGCTCAATTTTCAATTTATGTCAAGAAATAGATATATAATGGGTATCTTTTATCTACAATTTCCTTAACTAGATAAGTACTACAGTGATCTCTATGTGACTTGGAAAAAGATGAACTTTTATTATACATCGACCATAAGCTGTGAAGTGAAACTAACCCGAGTTCACCTAAGTAGAAATGGGAAAACAGATATGTGAAGGTTTTGAACTGATTAAGTTGGACATAGTCCCTCTTAATTTTTAATGAATAATTTTGCAAATCTATCGATCTCCATTAATGTAATGGCATCATGTTTCTAGTATCCATTTTGCTCAACTGTAGTTATTTATATCTTCTCTGAGTGTTGCTAAGTAATTACTTGTTCTCATATCGCAGATACTTGATAGCCTCACATACTACCGACTACGTACAACCTATGCTGTTCTTGAACACAGTTGCAGTACTTGTGCTAGTTATCGCCAAGTTCCCAAATATGCACAAGGTTCGAATCTTTGGTATCAACGGTGACCTGTGAAATAACTATCTCAGAAGCAGTCAGTTTGTTTCGAGCTGAAAACAGCTATGACGAATTATTACAAAAATGCAAAGAAGTTGTCCCTGTATAAAGTTCGTGTAAGATGCATGCATACTTTGGCTTGTCATCTGTTTCCATTGTAAGAAAATATATGTGAGAGTTGTATGTGTACAGTACAGTGTTAGAAGTGTTTGGACTTTGGAGGAACATTGAACGATTGAATTTACGCCTCCACTCTCTCTTCCACACAAATCATGTGATGATGTATCAGATAATTGGATATTTTCCAAGTAAATTCAATCAATGTAATATGGAGGAGCTCTAACGCTTATAAAAATGAGGGATCTTTACAGATTACGTCTATAAATCCACAGTCCATATCAACTATGAACTGCATATTTACATGGAGGTCCGAATATTGATTGCATTGCAATTTAATACCTTTTCTGATTTTGGGTTGTGTTATAATAAGGTTAAAGCTGGGAACTTTCTGCGCTTATTTACACGCCACTCTACTGTTGGGATTTGGGAAGCTTCCCAAGAATTAAATGTCCCTCAATTTTCAAAATTTCAGCTCTTATACGATATTTCGAATGCTTGATTTATGCAGTTTTCAGATGCAATGTGCTATTAGTTTTCAGAACAACACGATCTCATCAAGAAACACTCGCAAACAATATTTACAACTTTGACAGAGCAGTCTTTTGTCCGAGTTTATTGCTTCTCTGTCCGAGTTTATTGCTTCTCTTCTCAAACATTTTTACTAGGTAACTAAGGCAAGTCTTCTGCTTTTCACTAGAACTTCCATTACATGAACACTCTTGAGAAAAAAAAACCCGAGCATCCTAGAAAACATCGCCTTACAAACAACTTCATGCTTCTGAGTTTGCTTCAGGTTATGAGTGAACTGCCATGCTTTGTTTATCTTCTTGTCTTGACAGATGAAGCCTGTATCTGGAACTCATCTTCTTCACTTCCTCAATAGGGTATATGCATATCTTCCTAGCAACGTTACGGAATTCCCTGCAAATGCGCAGAAATAAAAAACAATCTATTAAGTTTAACCTACAATGATGGAAAAAAAAAATCTTTTCTTTTATTCAAGTTTTAATCAACTTACTGCCATGGGTCGCCACCAAGAAGCATCATTTCCCCCTCAATGTCGGCGTAAACTATTTCCCATTTTTTTCGAGGACGAAGCTGATCCTTAATCTCAAACATATATTCCAATTCTGTAATGAGATCCTCATAGCAGTTAAACGCCATCAAGTCCACGCCACGCCCAACAGCTTTCCCATGCATTTGTACCTTTCTCAAATAGAAAATAGCGTGGAAAGAATTTAAGGGGCTAACTCCTTAGCGAATAAACGACTGTAAAAACCGAATAAATTAACCTTAATTCGTGTCCTCGAGGACGACGACGACGATGGATGAGCAGATTCATTCTTAGTACTCTTTTTCTCATTCGATGGATCATCAGCTTCATATCTTTTTTCGTTTTCTGCGAATGTGAGAGCACCGTTGGCCAAACTGTTCCTTAAATCAATACCAAATATCCAGCAAGCAGAAGCTTTCTGGGCCATTTTCTTCGTCTCTTCGCCTTGCTCTAGGCCCGAAATTGCTGCATTCTTAGTATCATCCTCTTTCCTCTTTACATTATTCTCATCGCATCTTAAGTGGCTCGACTCGAGGAATCTAGTTGGTCCACTCCACATGGGGACACACAAGAAGGCGTCACAATTTCTAACATTACCAAAAAAATAAAAATTGTCTGATCGTTTTTGAAAATCCCGACAAGAATGTTAGAAGTTGTGAGAGTTCGTACCATTACGAAGTCGTTTGATCTTAGCGTTCCCTGGCTGTGATACTTCAAAAGAATCAGAAGATTTGAACGGTTCTAAATCCCACGGCGAGACACTCCAGGCCTTTGTATACTTGCAGGTTCGTCCCACTGAATCTAAATTCGATGAAAGATATCGATATATACTTTAATGGGATCGATTCGTTGGAGATTTTTTTTTTAGGTAATGATTCTACGAAATGTGTAATGAACCTTGAGAGACCGCCAGTTAGAGTCGGGCCAATGCGGAGAAAAATCTCCTACGCCGACAATGGTGCCAGAAAACCTGAAAGATGAATAGCATATGCATAAGTAATCACTTAATAAACGACGAATCTTAAGAGGCGAAAAAGACAGACCTTCTCTCTGGAGAATCTTCTCCCTCGAATCTCATCTTGAAACGCAGGCCAACTGAGAATTTACGTTTCGTAGCCTCTATGTATCTGTTCAGAGTAATGATGTATTGGCTTGTCCTGAACATCAAATCACAACAAATGTCTGAATCAACTTCAGAAGGCAATTCATAAGCTTATGATCATCTCTGTGAGAGAGAGAGAGAGAGAGAGAGAGAGAGAGAGAGAGACCTTGGCTTGTAGTAAACGACGAATCGAGTATTAGTCGTAATGGCGTGCGAAGCAGTTGCAAGAACGCCGAGATGCATACTCTGGCAAGAAATGACCGAAGGCGGCATAGAGCTCTGCTGCCGAGCAGCACGGCGAACGCCGACGCGCAATTCGCCGTTCTCGCCCCTGTAATAATTTCGGAAAAAAAAAAATCGAACTTTAAACTTTGAAGAAAGCACCAGATACAAGGAAGACATAGTAGGGCGAATAACTACCTCAAGAAAACGAAACAATCGCCTGCTGTTAATCTCTTCGAAGCGACGAAGGTACTCCAACCAGTCGTCAACAAGTGTCTCCTTGGCTGACCTGAACGATAGAAATGGAACACAAAAGATGACAAATGAACGAAGTTGATAGGCCTGATAAGAGAAATGAAGGTAAGAATCACTGCAATGGAATGAATGATCATTACCTCTGAAAATGTGCTTGAAACGCCACTCGTAGCCATGGAGGTCTTTGGTGACTAAATCCTGGGCTGGGGTTGGCTGGTTCATGTCCTAAAGGATTAGAAAGATTAGAACATGAAGCCCATCACACACACACACAGAGAGAGAGAGAGAGAGAGAGAGAGATTGTTTATTACCAACGGAGGCAAGCATTCATTAGCGTGCTTACGGAGAACAGAAAAGCCTCCATGCGTGCTTGTATCAGATGCTGTCAGAATCTTATAGAAAGAGTAGACATTTTTCTTTGGAGGATCAGGCGTAGAATGATCCATAGTAGTGGGCTCAGTTTGCTATAATAAGTTTGTTGCAGCAGATTCCATATCAAAAACATACGAAAAACATCACATTTATCAGAACGATACATGATTTTGCATTTCATGGTAGCTAAATGGAATATATACAAACATATAGCAATACTAGACTGCTTACATCCATTTCTGGTTGCAAAGTAATCTGAGCATATACTTCATCTGTTTCTGCTTCAGCCTGTCGATCGAGCATAAGAAAATTATTAAGAACTTGTTCAAAAAAGGAAACTGAGGAAAACAGCAATAACATCAATTGTCTGGAAAAATACCAGCAATCGAACATCAGCAACACGACAGAGTATCTTCGGGGGAAGATTGAAGTGCGGTATTTCTTGATCGAACCCTTGATTCGTCGACGCCTCTAACTGCAAATAAGTTTGGTTCGACTGAAACTCGAATATGGCGAAAGTAAAATAACCGAACAAGTCTTAATGGTTCAGAGTAAAAAAGCTTTATTACTTGCTCAAGATGGCCTTGAGGAAAGTAGTAAACCCTCTCTCCACAACATGGAATGTCCACCAATGGCCCAGCACAAGCCTTCCAAAGCTCTCTATACAAATCGCCAACAACACCTACCCAATGATCAAAGGACGTAAGAAGATTTTATGAAGTTCACGTTATACCACATCATTTTTACATCTGTGTAAGAAGCCATACAAAAAAATGCGAACTTTGAAGCAGAGGTCTAACAACGATAGAACTCAACTCACCTTCGCCATGAGAACTTCCTCTGATCGACCCATCAACATGCGCCATCAAGGGCCAAAGAACAAAAGAAGAAGAGGAGGTATAGCAGACAGAAATATTGCTTTGATTTTATGATGCAAGAAATCTCCAGGAATCAAAAGTCTCAACCCGCTTCAATCTATACCCTGAAAAAGCACACCCATAATTTTGTCCTGCTTCTCATCAAGAACGAAGACATAAAAAAGAATGATAATAAATCACAAGCCCAGCTTTCGAAGCATTCTCATCTCTTTCTCTTGCTTTACCCCTCACGCGCTCGCATGAAATACACGTACTTACCTCTGTGTGTGTGCGCAGGTGCTTTCTAACAGCTTATTTTGTACGTGTCTGATGTGATGAATGCAAAGAAACGCAGCTCATTTCTCTCACTTTTTCAGTTACAATCTACCCTCTGATTTTTGTCCCTTCATGACCCAATAGAACCAGCCTTTTCATTTTGCTTCCTCACCACAGAAGAAACATTAAAACGTTTCGAAATCCCCCAAAAGGGCCAATAATTCTTGTTCTATATCAGTGTGTAAGAGAAGTTGTCATCTCTCTCTCTCTCTCTGTGTTATTTTCTGGCAATAAATCATGTACTGTACTGACACTACTATGTTTGCTTAAACATGTTTCTTGCCCTTTTAGTGGCAGCCTTTATGTGAATCAAATATTTTAACCACGGTTAACTCTCGTTCTTGATCAAACTTTTCAATCTTCCCCTTTTTCAATTGTGTAATAATGCAATGCATTAAAGCAAAGGGTGGTTAAAAGTTAGGCATGTCAACAGCCTCAAGAAAAAATGATAACTGCCCTTAAACGACCGGGAATTTAATACCTTGTGGAACTGATAAAATTCTTACAGTGAAACATATTTTCCTCGAATTTTTCTTCTTCTAACAAATTTCCTAAGAGTTAAATAGAAAGTCATGAGGTGGAAGTGAACTATAAGAAAATCAAATTTGAGAGAGAGAGCTCAAACGTTAGAAGGGGTATGGTCAATCTCAATCTTCGATCAATCATGTGGAAAAGGTTCATCCATTGTGGACACAAGAATATATAGATGATGCTTTGAAATGTGGACATTCATAAATTGAAAGTGCTATGTTTTTTTTACTTTGCTATTCTTTATTTTTTTATTTTTTATAAAAGATTTTCCACTTTAAGTCATTATGGTAAAATAACAACGATAAATAATTAAATACATAATATGAGGATCATGATGGATTAAAAATATATATTTTTCAAGTGAAGAATAATAATTTCTCATATTTTTGTCCAAAAAGACAACATGTCGACCTCATTAAATCTTTTTGAGCCAACTTCTGTTTTAACTTGTGGGCCACAGACACGTCATCCTTCAACGTGTTAGATTCTGCCACGTGGAGTTATTAGAGAAATGACGACCAGCGTAGCCTCCCTTCTATTTTTTAACCAACGCAAAATTCAATGAAAATATACTTATACATGGCCCCTATCGTGATAAAATAGTTAATATGTCGATATTCCATGCAGAATTAGAGAAAATCCTTAAAGCACCCTTAAAAACAGAATCACTTCCCAAAGTTATTTCGAAAATTTCTTTACTTTCAAGGGTTTTTTTAGTTAGTTTTCCCATAAACTTTACCTAGCAAGGTTATCACAAACATAACATGAAAAAGAGAGAGTAGTATTTTTGTCCCATTCAATTCATTTCTGCTTTTATATTTGTTTGTTATTTTCGAATATATATAATATATATATATATATATATATATATATATCATAATTATCAAAAGGGTCATGGTGACCAATCCTTTATGGGAGCAACTATAACGCTCGAGGGTAATCAATGTTTATGATATGATAACACAACGCTAAGACAAATAAAGTAGTAAATAATAAATTGTCATCATGGAATCCAAATCATCCATATTATTGTTAATTAGTCTCAATGGAGACTTCGTTTTTTATATCTTTAAAGGGGTTATTCCTTTGGATTTAAATGCTTTTTCTAAAATCTAAAATGTGACTAAATAATATCCTTTTGGATTCTTATTCCCCAACATCCCCTCTACTCGTCAAATTATCATTTGAGAATCTCCTTTTACTATTATTTTGTTGTTTTGGGGCATGAAAGCTTAAACTTTAGGCTGCCATATATAGTCGAGTATTGTCGGTCAAGGGATGGAAGATGGAAAACCAACAGATATATATTATAAAAAGATGTACCGATAAATACCTTGCATTAACAATGGTTTTAGTACAATAATGGAAACTTAGTGCTTGTCTTCATTATTCATTTTAAGCTTTTTGAGATCCCTTTTGTCCGTACAATATGACGAACGAACTTTTAGCCGTTGGATTTTTACTCATAATCAACTCATAGTCATAGTCATAGTTGGTTTGGTCGGTAATCGTTGATGGTAAGAACATTACACACACACCACACCATGAGTTGCTCATAGTCATATATAAATCAGTGTTATTATTAAAGTGATAAATTGTTACTTTATAACAAGATAATGATGGACAATATAGATTGAAGACCACCCCACTTGAAAATCATGATAGCCATATTTTTTAATTATGTTATAATTTCAGCCAACTTTTATTGAGCCCATAATTGAATACGACCCAAATTCACGATAGAATCGAACCCATGTAGATGCTATCATTTTGTTTCTTTATACTTAGATTAAAAAGTTCATATTTTTTTCAACGGCCAGCTTTGAAAGAAAAACGCTGCTACTGCAGAAATAATAATTGTTATATTTATGATTCACATAAAGCACTACATTTATCTTGGCAAGAGAGCAAATGGGGCATACATTCAAATGCCTTATTAATTATTTATTATTATCTTTTATTCTAACATCCTATCTCATCAATACCCAAGATCCATTATCCATACTAGTACTATATACACACTCTATGCATGTGCTTAAAATATAGTTATTTTAGTTTTAGTTTTGAAATTTATAATTTATGTTTGGTAGATGAAATATAATTTTATTTATATATATATATATATAAGGAAAATACTGATTATTGGTGATGCTGTCGAAAATTGACCTACCGCTAAACGGACTAACGAGCCTCTTCCCGCCTGGATTTTGCCGCGTGCCTTGGCCGAAAACCTGCTTTGGGGATTTCCAGTGGTATTTAGGGCTGGGCAGACTGCGGCCGACCCCCGGCAGTAACCGCCCACGTCCGTATATTTTGGCGGTTTCTTCCGCATTTAGTGCGTCGTGCGGTTTCTTCCACGGTTGGATAATTTCGTGCGTGAGAATCGTAGACACCACGATCCGGCGTGGTGGGTATTTCTCTTCGGGTGTCTATATGGAAGTTCCCCTCTGGTGCCCTCTGTGCGTGGCTTCCTTCTAGGGCTTCGGGCGCTTTCGCCTGGACAGGCCCTCCTCCCTCATGCCTATCCCCAAGTGGTGAAAGATCTTCGAGGGATCCCCAGGTCGAGATACCCCGAAGGGGTTCTGCATTCCTTCAGGTTCGGGGTCTCAAAGTGCTGCTTCCATAGGGCATTTGCCTGACCATCCCGAGGGGCGATGTGCACTGCCTCCATCCAGTCCGGGGCGGGGTGTTCTTGGGGCATTTCGCCAGGCGGGACGGAGGCGTGAAGTTGGTTGCCGCCGGTCGGGTATTTTTGCCGCGTTAGGGTCGGGTCTCGTGGCTCCGCGGGAACCTTCTCGATGCATCCCCGTGACTCAAAGGCTCAGCCTTCCTACCCCTTGGGGAGGTGGGCTTGATAGGTCCAAAGCGTGCTCCCCACGCGGCGACTCCCCCAAATTGACTAGATTCGCTGGTTTGGTTTGTTATAACTAACTTCGAGTAATTTGCCTTTGACCCGGAGAATCCGGGGATACCAACTGGTATAAGTATAATAACTAAAAATTGAAGTGTAAATGTGATAATTTTTTAATTAATGAAATTAGAAATAGAGAGGTTATATTGTAAATATTTTACAGATCAAATTAGCAGTTAATAGTCAAACCTCACCCTTAATATAATAGTATAGCTATGTGTGCATTATCCATACGTTCAATATGGTTTCAATTATAAAGTTAGACATCGACATGTTTTCGGTTACAGTTCAGGACCTAGGTTATTGGTTTCGCTTTGTACCTTCTTATTATATGAAAATATCGTTTTCTTTTTACGGCAATCTACACATAAATACCCAATAGGAAAAAATCAGCCACTTAGGTACCTTGTCAGAACTATTTTATAGCTAGGTACCTAGTTGAATAAAATTTTACACTTAGGTACCTAATCACCTAAGATTACGAAAATACCCTTATCAATGATTTAGAATTTCTTTTCAGCTTATTTTTCTCTGCAAATTCGACCTCAGCTCGCCGTCGACGATTTATTCTTGCCGACCAACTCCTTCTGCTCGTGCCGGTGCCGGACAAGGATCGAAGACCCTATTGAACGTTGGGTTCTCGATTTTGGGGGTTGATTTTGTCAGGTAAGTTTTCTTTTTGATTTGGGTTTGGTTAATCGATTGGGCATTTGTTCAAGGTTTTCCCAAATCCGAGAGCTCAATGCTATCCAAGAGCTCCATATAAGAGTGGAATGTTAGGATTTGATTGTTATTGAGGCTAATCCGTAGAGATTTCGGTTTTCTTTTATGTACTGTTATGACGTACCATCTCCTATGAATATTACGTACCATTGTATGTTGTTTTACCGTACCTAAATACATTATGCGACACATTCTGATTGGACATTTATGTTATGTAGTATCTTCTGTATTTATTACGTACCAAGTAACATGTCTATACGTTACCAAAATGTCCAGTTATGCAGTACCGATCTAAACTATACACCGTCCATTTATACAGGTTGCCATATTATCTGAAAATATGGCGTCTGCAAATTCGTTTGGTGGCGGGACGTTATTTGCAATGTGTGAGTATAAAAGGGAGTCTTCCTTAATATTAATCAATGAAGCAACGACGCTTATCGATATATACGTATCCTCCAAAGAAGGTGGTCGGACCGATGATGGGAATTTCATTCGTGACCCGGACATCCGCGTTCTCTCCGGTCGCCGAAAGACACGGAGAGTCCATCTCAGATAGATAGAAGATCCAACAAGTGTAAAATTTGTGGAAAATACGGACATATCGCCGTACTTGTACAGAAGCCGTAACGATGTAGCGTCCGTATTTTCCATGTATTTTCTTTTTTGCTTTTGTCCCGTAACCTTTTTCGGTGCTTTTTTGTATGTATTGGCTCATTCTTTTTGTCTAAATGATGCCAGTAGGTCTTGTTTTGTTCAAATGTGTCAATAGGATATGCCTCATTGTTTTTGTCTAATTTGGTACTGTAATGACTTCCAGTTTGGTACAGTACGATATGCACATTTGGTACCGTATATTTTGTAATTTGGTACTGCAATATATTCAGTTTTTGGTAACGTATTATATGTAAATTTGGTACTGTACTGACTGCTAGTTTGGTACTGTACTATATGCCAGTTTGATA